>NW_023614014.1:0-59856 GCF_013339725.1 Rhipicephalus microplus | reverse complement strand
TACGGGACAATACTGGTCGCACTAAAATGAGGCATCGTAGACATTTAGGTTTACAAAGGCTTGGCTGAGCGTGGTCCTGATAGCGTTTTTTTTAAGGTAAACGAAGGACATTTCTTCAATTTCAAAAACGGTTCAAAAAGTCATTGAGTAATGGATTGCATTGAGAATTTGTGCAAAGCCCAGATGTTTACAGAACAAGCAGTATACGGCTCGCAAATGGCAAAAATAGATAACTTTTTTTTCAGATATTTTGGAAAAGCAAAGGCCCATTGGCAGGTAATAACAGCATATCAAGGGTATAGCCGCAGTTTTAGGCTTAGGTGTTGCGCGCAGCTCTAAGCAGTCGTGCAAAAACGTAATGAGGAAACGTAAGTACAGAAAAGTAGCAGATCTTGTTAGCGTGGCAAATGAGAGACCCGTGTCTAATGTTGACCACGCTGTTCTATAGCCCGATAGTTGAAGAAGTATATGTTGCGTGCCGCTTTCTCAATGATCCTTGCTGATTTCAGGCGACAGAACCAAAGAATGATGGTTGCACTACAAGAGTCTGGTATCAGGCAGCATTACATCAGAAGAATATTCACTACATGCAGCAACGGCACTGCTTTGGCTGTGTTCGACATCCCGCCAAGCGATTACGTCATCGTCTACGTCGTCGCATGCTCCTTGTCTGTGCTAGCGTTCGTTGCCGAGGTGGTCCATCAACGCTACTATTTTCCAAGACGCCTGCAGGCATCTCCACCTGCCGTGGGGATTACAATTCACTAAAGAATTTGGCGCTGGCTCTATTCATTCAATCTTCATGTGCCGAAAGTTTGTGGAAATAAAGATTTCTTTGATTCAACGCATGACACCGATCCTGTGTATTGAAACTGCTCTCAGATTTCGGTTGGATAAGCCTTCCCTGATTGTGATGCAGCAACGACTGTTTGATTGCATAGTTTTTCAGAAGTCTACCTTTAAAGACTTCGTTTTTCAAGGTCACGTGTACAGGCACTTTATTTCATTGCAAACCGCGTTTTTTGCTAGTTTCATGGACTTAGGTGAAATAAAATGAGCTCCTGTTTAATACCATTCTTTTGGGTAGTCGCTACACACGGAACTTCTTCTAGCGATTGAGTATTACTGATAAATTGCCAACAGTCGCCGAATTCAGATTAAGAAAGCTATTAGTTTGTTTTGCCTTTTGTTTTACATTTTATTATTACCAAGAAAGGTGGCCATTAGCTTACTTGCGACAGTACTGTTAGACAGACAGCTTCAACACTCTCCGTTCACCGAAATTAGGTGCGTATCCTGTAGTCTGGCAAAGATATTATTGGTAAACTGGCTTTCTTCATAAGTGATCATTATTTAAGTGTTGAATAAATGATTTACAAGTAAGTAAAGATAAGATAAATAAGCGAAATGATCACAATTAAAGACAGGTTTAGAGGTTCGTGGAGTAAAGACACCGTGCCTGAACTGCAGCGTTACCACATCCTGAGGCATTACTTTCAGTTTTTGCATTTTCATTGTACTATGTGCATATTGACATTCGTAGGGACCGCGAGTGACGATAAGGTGGCCCAACGCTGTAATCTGCTGGTGGCTGACGAACGATGAGGGTGAGTCTCAAATGTATTCTTCAGAGAATGCTGCTGTCCCAGCTTGTGTTCTCCGGCAAGTCAACTTAAAATCGTTACGTAGGACGTTCACAATATGACCCGCTTTTGGTTAATTGAACATATACGGCCGTAATTCAGAGCATTAACCCCGCGATCTTCTTCTCGTGGTTGTTTCGAGATAAACACGCAGCAATGAATGTATGCTAGATGCCCAGCACTCATTACTGGAAACTGTATTTTAAGTGACTGTCTATTTCGTTCCTTGCGTTCCTACCGTGTCACTTTGATAAATGGTCTTTATAGTGCCTATAAACGCCTATTAATGACGTTTGTGCCTAAATCGCTAGAAGTGCCTATAAATGCATATAATAAAGGTCTTTGCCTATATGAACGATATTTAACGTCAAAATATGATTTCGAGTATAACCTTTAACCGTTATTCACGCTGTTGGGCAAAATTGACCTTTTGAAGCTCCATGGGGTGCAACCTGCCTTTTTTAGTTAAACCGAGTTCCCGAAAACAACAGCTAGCAGCAGTGAAATGGGAAGCACCAGCCACACTACCCACAGCACTGACATGGCGCGAGTGGTTGATGGAGGGATAGAATGGACGAGAGAAAAAGACGCTATTTCTGCGACCCTAAAAGGAAGCGCGTCCCAGTGTACGTAGGGGAATGGGCATATGAAAATAAAGGTGGGAACAAGAGAAGGTGAGAGGAGGAGGAGGAAAAGAAGAATAAGTAGAAGGACGTAGAAGTCAGTCAGTTCTTAGAATGGCTGGCTACCCTGCGCTAAAAAAGGAGGGTAAGGACAACAAAATATGATAAGAAAGAGATGTTACAAAAAATTGGCCCCATATCAGCATGTAATCTGCAAATGTCGTCGAAAGATGATAGTCTTGCGTTTGGAGAGAGAAAATAAATAATTTAATGTTGTGCGCAAGAAAATCGGTGAATGGTCTTGTCACGTTCCTTAAGACAAACTTGGTTTGATGGGTTCGTTGAGTCGACTAGCCAAGCAGCAGCTCAGACAGATCGTCGTTGTCTTCTTTCACACCTGGATCTCAACCAAGCATATCATGTGGCAATAGTCCTCCCTTTAAAAGCATCGACTCGATGCTCGTAAAGAAAAAAAAAATGAAGGCATACACACGCAGATACAGAGAACTAAAAGAGGGGAGAGTGCCAGTACTCGCAGCGCAAATGAAAAAGTTTCGCCAATGCTTGCGCCAAGCGCAAAAATAAAAGGCATAAAAACACAGAACACGAACAGCAGCAGCAGCACAATGTCACGGCTTGTCGCAACACGTGAACCACAAGGGCTACTGTGTGAAGTAGGGCTTCAGCCTAACGACATGCACAGTTTCGGGCCGAAGCTGTCGACGAGAAGACGCTGCGCCGTCCGGAAATACCTCGTAGGTAACATCAGTGTTTCGTCTAAGAACCTTGTACGGTCCAAAATAACGGCTTAGGAGTTTTTTGATAAGCCTGGTCGCCGGACAGGGGTCCATACCCACACTCGGTCCCCAGGGTGGTAGGTGACGTTTCGATGGCGGAGGTTGTAACGTCGTGCGTCTTCATCTTGTTGGTGACTGGTGTTTATGCGAGCTAGCTGACGAGCTTCTTCGGCGTATTGAGTGTATTGCTCAGCGTCTTGAGCGATTTCATTGCTTTGGTCACACGGAAGCATAGCATCGAGCATGGTTCGCACGTTGCGTCCGTAAACGAGTCGGAAAGGCGGAAATCGCGTTGTTTCTTGCGTTGCCGTATTGTATGCAAACGTGATGTATGGAAGAATTTCGTCCCAGGTTTTGTGTTGTACGTCAACGTACATTGACAGCATGTCCGCTATGGTCTTGTTAAGCCTCTCTGTCAATCCATTCGATTGCGGGTGATAAGCCGTCGTTTTTCGATGACTTGCGCAGCTCAATTTAAAAATGTTCTCCATCATTCGTGCTGTAAATGACGTCCCTCTGTCCGTAATCACGCATGACGGGGCACCATGCCGTAGGACGATTCAGTGCACGAAGAACTGCGCGACTTCAGAGGATGTACCACGGGGTAACGCTTTCGTTTCAGCATAACGAGTAAGATAATCTGTGGCAACTATAATTCATTTGTTCCCAGAGGACGGCAAAGGGAAGGGTCCAAGAAGGTCCATTCCCACGAGATCAAACGGTGTCTGTGGTGGTGCGATCGGCTGGAGCAGGCCCGCGGGTCTCACAGGCGGAGTCTTGCGACGCTGGCACTCACGGCAGCCTTTCACGTACCGATGTACACTAGTTGATAGTCGCGGCCAGTAATACTGTTGGCGTACTCTGGCGAGAGTTCGCGAATAGCCCAAATGTCCTGACGTGGGCTCGTCGTGGCGCGCAAGGAGGATCTCGTCCCGCATTTCGGTAAGAACAACGAGTAGGAAGGCTTTGTTGCTACCACGGGCGTTTTTCTTGTAAAGAATGCCTCTTCTTAGACAAAAAGAGGACAGTTCGCGAGCATTGTGTCGAGGGACCTGAGAGTTCCTACCTTCCAGGGAATCAATAGCTGGGCGTAATTCGTCGTCTGCCTGCTGTTTTGACATAAATTCGGAATCGCTGACTGCTCCGAGAAAGGCATCTTCATCCTCGGAGCCCCTGACAGCGTGCCCCACAGGCGCTCGAGAAAGCGCGTCGGCATCTTCATGTTTGCGCCTTGACCTGTACACAATCGTAATATCGAACTCCTACAAACGCAAACTCCACCGAGCGAGACGGCCGGATGGATCTCTGAGATTTGCCAGCCAGCAGAGCGAGTAGTGGTCAGTCACCACTTTGAAGGGACGACCGTAGAGGTAAGGCCGAAACTTGGTCGTCGCCCACACGACTGCGAGGCATTCTTTTTCCGATGTGGAATCGTTGATCTCGGCTCGAGAAAGAGTACGACTGGCGTAAGCTATTACATGTTCAACGCCACCGTGTCGTTGTACAAGGACAGCGCCAAGTCCGACGTTGCTGGCATCTGTATGAATTTCTGTAGCAGCGTCCTCATCAAAATGGGCAAGAACAGGGGCTGTTTGCATTCTCTGCCATAGCTCTGTGAACGCTGCATCTTGTTCTGCGCTCCAAGTAAAAGGCACGTCATCTCGGGTGAGTCACGTAAGAGGTTCAGCTATCTTCGAGAAGTTGGCGATAAATCGGCGATAATACGCGCACAAGCCGAGAAAACGGCGTACTGCTCTTTTATTTGATGGAACAGAGAAGGCGGTGACAGCAGCAGCTTTGTCTGGATCAGGTCGCACTCTATCTGCACTAATGACATGTCCCAGAAATTTCAGCTCTTCGTAGCCGAAATGGCATTTTTGGGGTTTCAGCGTGAGTTTAGCTGTGCGAATGGCGTTCAGAACCTTTCTCAGACGCTTCAGATGTTCTTCGAAGCTCTCGGAAAAGATGACCATATCATCGAGGTAGACAAGGCAGCTTTCCCATTTCAAGCCAGCGAGAACTGTGTCCATCATTCTCTGAAAAGTAGCTGGGGCAGAACAGAGGCCGAAGGGAAGAACACAGAATTCGTAAAGTCCGTCTGGAGTCACAAACGCGGTGTTTTCTCGGTCTCGTTCATCCACTTCGATTTGCCAATAGCCACTCTTTAGATCGATGGACGAAAAATACTTCGCGCGTCATAATCTGTCGAGAGAGTCATCGACCCGTGGAAGCGGGTAAACGTCGTTTTTCGTGACGCTATTAAGCTTCCTGTAGTCAATACCAAATCGCAGCGTTCCGTCTTTTTTCTTCACTAGAACGACTGGCGAGGACCAAGGGCTGTTGGATGGTTGAATAATCCCGTCATCGAGCATATCTTTTACCTGTGTTTGAATAGCCGCACGTTCTTTGGAAGAAACGCGATAAGGCTGCTGCCGGATGGGGCGGACGTCATCGTCGGTAATAATTCGATGCTCGGCGAGGTGTGTTTGACGGACTTTGGAAGAAGAGGCGAAGCAAGACCGAAACTCCCTTAAAATGTCATGAAGTGCAGCCTTTCTTTTGTCTGACAGCGTCGAATTAATGTCGATGTGGTCTAGAAACTCTTCATCCTCATGCGTTTCCTCGGACGCGAAGCACTCTGTGACGTCGGCAACAGGGTCTCCATAGGCTGCGGTGGTTCCGCGGAAAAGATGCCGGTGCTCGTAGTTGAAGTTCGTAAGTAGTATTTGCGACTGTCCGTTACGGTCACGCACAACAATTCGGGCGGCACATACACCTTGGAGTAGCAGAAGCGATAGGTTGCTTTCAGCCACCACGTCACCGTCCCGGAGGTCTTCACAAATGACTTTGATGGGAACAGTCGCTCGAGGCGGCAGCGTCACACTGTCGTCAGCAACACGCAGCGCAGGTCTACGGCAGTTATCAGCGTCTCGATCTGTTGCGCCTTGTGTCGAGAAGATCACAATGCGCTCACGAAGATTTTTGATGGCACCGTAATCCCGAAGGAAGTCCATGCCGATAATCAGCTGACGTGAACAGTCGCGCAGAACGAGGCAGCTGAGCACAAACGTTGACGCACGAATTTTCACTCTTGCCGTACAGCGACCCAGTGGTGTTACAACGTGTCCTCCAGCAGTTCGAATTTGCGTTTCATTCCACGGCGTAATGAATTTCCTGAGATCTTTCGCTAGCCTCCCGCTGATAATCGAATAGTCTGCACCACTGTCTATCAATGCGTTGACCAGAAAACCGTCAATCAGCACAGGTATGTCAAGTGACACGCGGTCACTGGGTGCAGATGTGGATTTCGGCGTTTCCTCGGTACTGCGATTATTATCTGAATGAATGCCTTCCGTGTTGCGTGCAAGCGTCGATGGGAGGTCTTCCGCACTTTGAGTCCCAGCGACCTTGCCCCCGAAAGCCGCTGCCTTCAGTTTTCCCGACGAGGGCTTGGAGAGCGTTCCCGTGCCGTCACCCCGAAACGTGACCCAGTGGCTGCGGGTCTCCTCGGAGATTGTGACCGCGATTGCCGTCGTGTAAAGGGTGCACGCTGTTGCGCGAGATACTCTTCGAGATCCCTCGACCTTTGACCAATTTGGGGACGAGGTGAATTGACGGAAAATCCACGCAGGCCAAGTGCCGGTATGGGCATTCGCGGTAAATGTGACCAGCCTCGCCGCAGTGACAGCAGAGGGGTCGTCTGTCCGGCGTACGTCAGAGATCAGACTTGCGCGTCGGTGCACGGTGACCATCGATGTCCAAACCAGCGTGCGCCGACTAAATCGCGACTGACAGCATCATTGTCTGGATCGGGACGTATGACACTGTCTGAAGCGGAACGTGCGGCACTGCACTGTCTGGATCGGGACGTGTGGCACTGTTTGGATCGGGACGTGTGGCACTGGCTGGGTAGGGACTCCTTGACCAGAACGAGGCGTGGCAGATCGCAAGGCTTCCGCGTACGTACGACGGCGACTGTCAGTAGACACAGGAGCCGTTTCCGGATCAACCGACATCGGCGGAAAACGATGGGCGTGCAACATCTGTAGGACCTCGTCATGGATGACACTGGTGATAGAAGCAACATCAATTTGCCTTGTCCCGTACATCTTTTCCATTTCTTCCCGGACGACAGATCGGATGATCTCGTGAATCCATTCGGAGCTCTTGCTTCCAGGGGTGGCAAAATTTTCGGGAGTTGTGGCAGCATTCACTTGACGGTCAAACAGGGCAGACCGTTGGTGCAGTACTTGCTCCATTGTTGCCGCTTCTGTAAGGAACTCAGCAACACTCTTGGGGGGACTACGCACCAAACCAGCAAAAAGTTGTTCCTTCACGCCACGCATGAGGTGGCGCAACTTTTTTCTTCTGCCATAGCAGGATCCGCTCGCTTGAAAAGCCGTGTCATGTCCTCAACGTACATCGAGACGGTCTCGTTTGGCATCTGGATGCGTGACTGTAGTGCACGCTGCGCCCGTTCGTGGCTGTCGGGACTCCTGTAGGTCTCCAGAAAGTGACGCTGGAACTCACGCCAAGATGTCAGAACATCATCCCTGTTCAAAAACCACGTCTTGGCACCGTCCTTTAAGCAAGTGTACACGTTCCGGAGCTTCGCGGCATCATCCCAGTAATTTATCGCCGCGACACGTTCGAACTCTTTCAGCCAGTCGTCAACATCTTCATGCTGCTCTCCATGAAAGGGGCTAGACATGAGTGGGTTCTGGACGGTGCAGTAGATCGGCGTGGAAGGTGTCGGAGCTTGCATGGGATCTTGTGTCGAAGTCATAGTCACTGCGTCAGTGGTTGGTGTCTCAGGTGGTAGGCCTCGTTGGCGGCGGCTTACTCTGTGAACAGGAGTGTCCACGGGTGCAGGGCTTGCGTTCCGGCTGCTGGACGGGGTCTTGGGCATCGGGTGGATCGTGAGACGTTGTACCCAGCAACTCCACCAGTCTTGTCACGTTCCTTAAGACAAACTTGGTTTAATGGGTTCGTTGAGTCGACTAGCCAAGCAGCAGCTCAGACAGATCGTCGTTGTCTTCTTTCACACCTGGATCTCAACCAAGCATATCATGTGGCAGTATCTTGGAGGTGCTGCGTTAGAGGGACTCGAGCGTGCAGTGGAGGCGAACGAGTGCATCAAGTCCCGTCACACGTGAGACATGAGTGCCACCTGGCAGTCTTCTTGCAATACGAAGAGCGTGGCTCTGAGACGGGTGTGCGCGCCCGTCTCAGAGGTGATAAGGTGGGGAACGCAAGGCGACGGATAGGTGCCACCACCATCACGTCTTAGAAAAGTGTTGGAAACACTCACCTTTTCATGCAAGCGTTGCATGGTCAGCGCAATGTGGTAAGCACTATAGTCCTTAAAATTACTTATGTATGCATTTTCTAGTAAGAGGTGCATATACAGGATATATACGTGTTGTTACGGTGCCCCAGACTAGCGCAATATTTGCTTAATAATTGAAAATTGCACAAGTATGAACGCTAAATCTTGAGCAACATTGGTGGGCGCAGCAGATGGGGTCAGCCGTTTCAAGTTTCCGGTGTCGTTAAGAGTGGACAACAGAGAAATGTACAGACAGGCAGACAGACAGGCAGACAGACAGACAGACAGACAGACAGACAGACAGACAGACAGACAGACAGACAGACAGACAGACAGACCAAAACTTTTGCGTCGAAGGTCCCCAAGAAAGACTATTGTCTTTAAGAAAAGTGGCCATCATAGCAGAAGGCGCAGTGGGGGCTTTAGCAGCTGGTTTCGTAGTCCACTGTTCCCTAAAAATCGAAGGCCTTCCTTGAATACTTTTGTGTGGTTAAGGGGTCAGAATAAAAGGAGCCTCTGTGCCGCTGCAGGAAGATAGACAACGGATGCTAAACCATGAAGTGTCGTTCGGGGAAAGTAGAGCATAGGTAAAAAAAATCAAATGTCCACGTGGATTAGTTTCGTTTGTAATATGCTTCGCAAAGAGTGCTTCACCAAGTCACATGGGAAATTTTAGTAAGACATTGGAAGTTGTTAGGTGGCGAACGAAGAGCTTTGTAGCACAAGGATCTTTAATTGGTTAATTGCAAGTCGCGGAAGCATGGTGAGCTTTAAGTGAGCTTGAAACCTTTGCCTCTTGCTGCGTGTAGACTTTGCAAACCAAATTCCTTCTCTGCTTTCTTCAGTATCGGAGCAACTCGGAGCCGGATAATCTCACGGCGCCGACTCATCAACACGTCATGCGCATGCAAGGTTATATTCGCATCACATGTCAAAGTCGGGTCGCGCACGCAAGTGGAGTTGTGCCATTTCGGCTTTCTCGGTAGTATACTGCCGGTTTCTGTGAGATGAATCTCTCTGTGCGCGCATGTCGAAAGAGGCTGGCATGGATTATGGGTCCTAACCGCATTACACATGGTTCCAGCATTGAAACTGATCTAAGGCATGGTGCATCAAAAACATGACAACCGTTCAAGCGTTGTCAAGACTGGAACCAGCACGACTTGAGAACGGCGAGAACACGAACGGGAACGCAACGGAGGCTACTAATACCCTTGTCACACCAGCACGCTGACCTCAGTTTCATCGTACTTCAGATTTTGACGCAACAATGATTGTAACATGGCTTGCATTCTGGCGAAAAGTTATCCTTAGTATATATATGCCTAAACATTCTCACTGTGAAGGTTAAGACGATTTTTAAAAGAGGAGTAATGAGAAGTCGAGTTATAATACGAGAATATCTTTAACATTACAAAAAAGTCACAGCTTTGCAGTAAAGGCAAAACAATGAACATGATAGAAACAAATTGGAAAGTCACGTGAAGAATGGCAAACAAATTAAAACGTGCCTTGCGTTTCTCACGCACCAATGACGAACGAAACGTACTCACAGGTACAGATGAAAGCGAATGAGCATCTCAGTTGTTACCTCGCTGTGTCTGAAAAGTGCGCTCTTTCCTAAATCGGAGACTTTGCAGTGAGTGCAGTGGCCTTTGTGCGCCCAGTCACTACAACAGAATCGTTCCGGTGAAAGCCCAACGCACAAGATTGTCTTATTTTCGAGTCAAGCGAACGCACGCGTGCGCGTCCCCTCTCCGCGGGGCAAAGCTCGCGTGGAAGATGAGAGCGGACGCCGCCGCGTCGTGACGATGTGGCGACGCGCGCTCATTGCGCCATCTTGCTGGTAATTCTGAAAACCCGACACTTCCCTCCGAGATGCTCGTCACCAGCAGTAAGTGGTAGATATAAATAGCTTGTCAATTAAAGGTTGAAGGAGGTTCTCCTTCGTGGCTCAGTGGCTAACACCTCGCACTCCCAATTCATAGGTTGGACGTTAGATTCCGTGCGCTGGAGTCCTTTTCTGGATTATTTATTTTTTTTCACGTTTTCATTTATATAGATAGGTACACATATACGGTGAAAGACGTCGACACCGACGCCGGTGGCGAAATGCAGCCGAGAGTGCCCATGTAATAGCTATCGCAATAAATGTGCGACATTTTCCAGTTTTCTGCAGAATTGGCATAGGGGTGATATCTTCAGACCAGCCTTGTGCAAGTAAAGGATTAATGGGGGGACAGGGTATAGAAATCTGGTGATCGCCTCTTCTGATTGTCAAGATTGCCTCCACTGCAACTTCCATTGAAGTTTTAGGTGGTTATATTTCAGCCATGTGGTTATTGCTTCAATCTTATTTGTGTGAAAAGCTAGTCTTCCATATCTGAATGTTGTGAAGTATTCCAACACAAGCAGAACCTGAAATATATGGAGATCTAGTGATACGTGAGCTAAGGCATCAGCCGTTTTATTTATTGTTACCCCACAGTGACCGGGAACTCGCACAAATTTCATATATACTTCAGCTGAGACGGAACTATTGAGCGTAACGTCGTGATGGCACAACACGTATGAGGAGCTGTGCATACTGAGAGCGAATCAGTAATTATTACTGCCTTGTTCTCATTCATCGGAAGTTTTCGCAGTGCGATGATGACAGCCATGAGCTCTGCTTCAAAAACTGGAGTGAAATCGAACAGCTTCACGGCGAATGAACAACCTGCTGACTGGGAGACTACTGCAAAGCCTGCCCTTTTTTCATTCACGGAAGTATCTGTAGCTATTATGTTACGTGTCTGTGTATGTACTAGGAAATCTGCTAACCTGTTGTCTAAGAGTATGAGGGATTTAGAGTTTGGATTTTGGAAGAAAGATTTTATGGTATTCAATCATGAAAATCAAGTTTGAGAGGCAATTACCTATCTCATGTTGACATTTACACTTGACAATTTCTTTTTACATTGATTATCTGTGTAGCATGAAAACATAGCCAATAATCAAGAAAGAACTAAGCTGGGTCACTGATAAAACACATTTAGCTCTTCTCACTGACAAGCTTTCAAATTTTAAGAATGTTTGTACCATTAACAAATGAAATCGACAGACCAATGTAGGCACACGCGTTTTCTGATAAATACCATTAATTGCTGCCAACCTAGACAGCCCTAGACACAAGCGCAGAGCTCTCTGCTCCAAGAGAATGAACGGCTTTCTTTTTTTACACGCAGGTGCTTCTGGGAATGACAAACATCCAAGTTCTAATATGGGCGCGCATAAATTTTGTACCACATTAACATGGAGTCTTTAGGTACACCAAATTTGCGATTGTCAATTCTGCTCAGTAAGCCTAAAGCCCGTTGAGCCTTAGCCCCGATGTATTTTACATATGGACTCCAGTTAGGTTTTTGATTGTAAAATACACATAAATACTTGCGGAATGACTTCCTCGATGTATGTAATGTCGAGTGAAATACAACTGGCTATAGGAAACGTTTACTTTAATTTTAAGTCATTGAACTCGACTGAATCCACTTTCCAGCATGTTGAAGTAGATTTGCCACTTTTGCTTTAGAGCATAAAATTACTGTCAACAGAAGACTACATCAACAGCATGCACATAGAAAAAGATATACTGGCAGGTCGTATAGAACTTATTAACATATTACATAAATGTGGAGATAAAACTGCTTCTTAGGGAACTCCGCAACTTTGTACCTAGATGATGAGCCTGTATCTTTGACACAATAAAATACCATTTGTTTGAAAAATTCTGCTCACCACGCCGTCATATACCGTGGAAATTTATTGTGATTAGTCTGTTTAGTAAAGTGGAGTGTTCAGCGCTATCATACGCTTTGGCAATGTCAAGAGTCACAAACCCCATGTATTGTCATCTTTTTAGCAAGCTGTTCGCTTAATTTGTTGTTCGCTTAATTAGCGGGGCGATTTGCGACGGCCGCCATGGTCTCTTCCAAGGAAGATGCTGTGTTTGTTGTCCTCACTCAAACGGTTTATGGAGTCGTGGCGACACGACGTTGCATCCTCCAGCTAGCAGGGACAATGCCTGACGAGCATAGACAGCCGGCCGGTCGGCTACTTGATTGAGGATTGAAAGAGCGCCGCTCCCCCGTCAGCTCTGGCGCCGGTCCCAACAGCTTCTCCGTCGCCAGATGAGTCGCCGAGGTCATCAGGCACCGCCGCTGCTGGAAGGGACGACGAAGGGTCCGCATTTAAAGGTCAAGAACTCGCCTTTGCTTGCCACATGGTCTGGGTAATTGCCGAAATCTTCGACAGTGTCTGGCAGACTAGGCGCCGATGGAGCTGAGAACTTCCCCGGTAGACCGGCTTACGCACAATGGCGTCTGCCCAGACGAATCGCTGGGCCAAACGTAACACCGGCCTAAATGAGTCTGACTGCATAGGGCTCTTCCCTGGCTTTAGCAACGGTACTACTTTTGATATCTTCCAACTTTCCGGAACTTTTCTTCTTGCCAGCTTTTATTGTGTATGTCCAACAGGTGTAATTATCCTTTCTCGCACCAATTACCAAGTGCAGCGTATGTAACTCCATCTGTTCCTGGTGAACTTGTTCGTTTTACTGAAGACAGCATATATTGGAGCACGTCTGGTGTGAAGCTGTCATCCAGATCTGATAAACTGACCACAGAGAACTTCGTTACAACCGCCGAAGCTGATTCGGTTAGGGATTCATATTCGCTAGTTTTTACGGCCTCTCAATTTCTCATTATATGATCACAAAATTCTTCGGCAATCGCACGTTAGCTAACTCCTCGAGACAGCACTAGAGCCTGTAGCGGTCTCGAGTGGACTATTGGCGGTCAGAGGGCGCGTACCACGTTCTACAGTTGAGGCACCGAGGTAAATGTAGAAAGTGAGGCGCATAATTCTTGCCACCTTTTGGTTGAAAGCTTGTGGTGTTTGTTCTGCATTGCTGAATGTACTTTCTGTGCAACCTTGAAATCTTCTAAGTTTCCCGACCTGTGATATCTTCTTTCACATAGGCGTCATATTGCCCGAAGCCGCTCTTACTCAGCGTCAACACCCGTAACCCATGTGGAATAGGTACTGCACGAGTAGCTTTTGTTAGAAAATGTTTTATCTTCGATGCATACGTTTCTGCGTCATAACTAGGCTCAAGATTTTGTCTCTGTAGTTCTCAAAAGACCACCCAATTTGTAATTCTTGTGTGGTTATCTCTCCTTTTCTTCAACTTTGTGTGATATATGAATACTGGCAAGTGGTAACTTCCTCTTGTATCAGCGTCTGTAGTCCCGTCCACTCCAGCCGCTGATTCAGAGCAGCACACAGTGATTTATAGTACGCTGCAGTAGTTATGCCCCGCAGGAACGTCGGAAAACCATAATTTAGTATAGTGTAACCATGGTCTTCGAATATCTTTACTATAGCAGATCCGCTTATATCACAATGCTCACCACCCCACAATTCATGGTGCGCGTTAAAATCACCACGTATAATTACGGGATCATAATCACATCTACACACTGCAGCCAACTCTGCGTATGAAACTTTTACTTGAGGGTGCACGTATACACTAAATACAGTTAGAGTAATGTTACCAAGCTTCACCTTGCATATATCTAATTCCGGCTCATCTGTTTTTGAAGCACCCACCAGTGTCGATGGAATATCGCGTCTCAAACACATCCCTCTGCTTTTTGTAGTAAGACGTTCTGCTTGGTACACCACATAATTGGACAAGCGAAAGTTAGGGGATACTCTTGTTTCAGAAATACACAAAATTGGAAACCCGTGCAGAACAACAAATTTCCGGAAATCTCCACTTTTATTCTGCAAGCCGTTGCAGTTCCACTGGAATATTGCTCTTCTTTTGTACCAGTTAGATGGTCCGGCAGCCACGATTACTACAAAATAAGATGCTCGAGATCCAGCAGCAATTTCACTTCTGGTAAAAAGCCTGCTTGTGGCAGGGGTCGTAGAATTTCTTTAAGAGCCGCAAAGATTATTGGCAAAATGACTTGCTCGTTTCCGGCTGTCTCCGCCGAGATCGCATTTTTTGAAGGATTTTTCCTTTCCTCAGCAGGTTGCTGTGACCCTTCCCTTTATTAGTCAGTAGCACCTTGGCTGTGTCTAGCCTGGCAGAAAGTGAAACGTCAGCATGTTCTTGGGCCCAGACCTCTTTTCCAACGCGATGTCTTGGTGCTGAGTGCTTCAACACTTCAGAGTAAGAGTCGTGGTGCCACTGTTATGCATTTCTTTGTCCCGCAGGAACATGTTCGACTATATCCGCATTGGGAGCCCGACCTCTTTGTATCTTATGGTACCCTTTTACAATTCTCTCTCTTTGTGCAGCCTATGCCAAACGGTTTGAAGAGCACCTTTGAATTGACGCCGGATGTGGTCCAGCACAGTTGGTACACTTAGAATGATGGTTCGAGGTGCATTCTTTGTAATCACGTGCGAGCACAAAAACCTTGCATCTCTTAGTTGCCCTGCAAATCTTAGCCATATGCCCATATCTCTGGCAGTTGTAGCACCTTACAGCTGGATCAATATATTCCTTGACAGTGTGAACCGTAAAACCGAGAGAAACTCTTTTTGGCAATGGCATGTCATGCCTAAACTGGAGTATCACATTACGTATGGGCTGCATTGTGGCACTTCAATCTTCAGTTCTTGCCCATCTCTTTTGTCGTGTGACTGATATTACTCCGACATCCTTAAGATACTCCAGTAGGTCATAATCACTGTATTCAAGTGGAACATTTCTTATCTTTGCTAGGGTCTTCATGTAAGACTGAGTTATCATCTCATGTACAGGCAAACCAGCCAGACACTTGATGAACACCAACTTGTTTTCTGAGTACAAAGACCATATTCCAACACAAAAGCTTTCGTTTCTGACGATTCTTGATGATTTCACTCTCTCTTTGATAGCAGAGATTATCTCAGATGCCACGCGATTTGGATTCACCTTCCAAAAGGAGTCCTCGGCCGCGATTGGTCTAAACACCACCGATATCCCCGTAGCTCGGTTCTTATGATGACCACCGTGTAAGCTCCCTCGTCTTCCTTGACTGCTTCTGAATCCATCTGTGTCATTTTATTAGGAGAGTATGTCGATGTGGCATCATCGTAGTGAACCTATTCTCCCTTCTCTGTACGCCTTGTTTTACACTGCGAGGCCTCTCTGTTCTCTGTATAGGAAGTTGCTATCGTTACTGAGCCTGCAGCAACTTGAAGTCGAGCGGGATGGATAAGCGGTGCTCCGCTCGGCGCTAGCGGCATCTCGTTGTCCCCCATACCTGGGCTTTGCCAGGCATGTGGCACGGGCCCGCTAAGGGGCAATTTCGAACTCTATGCGTAGTAAAACTCCGACTCACCGATGTTTAGCTGCCACTGTGGAGATAGTCCACCCACCGCACACACCGTAAAAAAATATCCTGAACCCAGTATAGTAACTGAATTAGGCGAAAATGAAGCTACGGGCTCTTTCCATTCACTTATTTTTCCTCCTCTCTTGCACTATAATAAATGAGAACAACAATCATTAGGCGTTAGAAATAACTAGGCAAGCTATGCATGATAAATGACATGCCAACATGCTCGGAAAACTTGTTATAGCAAGTAGTTCATGTCTTAGAAATGCTGCTCGTGCCATCTCTTTGTAAGAAACCATGTGATCGGTGGAGTATGGTAAACAGTTTCGCTACCTTGACTTGGCTTAGCCGACTCAATGTACGAAAAGCGACAAGCACCTCCAACCATACTGTCATGATAGCAGTGACGAGCGTATGTCGAGAGATAATAAATTGAAAGGCTGTGAGGTGAACCAGAATTGCAGCATCATATGAAGGTGCCAGGGGCGGTCATAGTGCATTTCTACAGAGCTAATTGCATTAGGCTGCTCGTTGATTTGCGTCATTGAACTTTTGGAAGCTAATGGGTGCATGTGAGAAAGCATGACTACGTCGGTGCAACTTAAGATTGTACCTGTCAGGCGATTCATAAAGCGAAAAGCGCATCTCGGCAGAAAAAAAAAAGCCAGGCCTGCGCTGTAGGCGCAGCACAGTCACAGCAAAAGCTATAGAAGAGCGGCCTTTCAGAGCCTTTTCAAAACACTCATAGGGTAACCATACTGCAAGCACACTTGCTTGGTACCCACTAGGGCATCAATAATAAACTTTCGGTTAGTAGGCCCGCCTTCGCTATGTTATTTTTCGTTATTCTTCTGAAAAGCGCGGTATCCGCTAAACACTTGCAAGGAATTTTGCACCGACCGTCCATGCAGTGGCTGACGACAGTGAGGTATGCGCCACAGTTAATAGGGAAACAAGAAGAAGCTTTCTTAATGGGTTGAAGCATTGGGCGGCCCACTCGTTATGCTAATCACATTGTGCGACGACTGGTTGTTCTTTCGCGCTTTTAAAACGCTTTATAAAGCCTGTTTCACATGCGAGTGATTTTGCTCCAAGAGCGGAGTGGCTGCCGCCGCGCGAGGCCAGAACAGGTTTCTACCACGGCGACTAGACGCCCTTGTGAAATTCGCCAGAGTTGAAAAAACTCGCTAGCGGCAGAGGCGGCATAGCGACTAGTTACGTCCCGTGATGCCAGGCGCCGAATCGAGGGGTGAACGAGCACGCTGCGGGGACTTCACTCCACAGAAGAACTCGCTCCGAGTAGCAGACGACATCCGTCCTCTCCCCGGCTCGCAAATGTCTCGCGCTGCTTTCAACGAGTTGTTGATTGCTGAAGTTGCTAAACGACATATTTTTTGGGACGTAAAGAGTAAAAATTTCCGGAATAACCAGAAGAAGATGATCCTCTGGAAAGAAATTGCCGAGATTCTTAGAGAAGTCAATGAATCTGGTAAGTAAACAATGTCTTTTTGTGTGTATACGACCATGTGTGCATGTGTGCATAACTGAAGAACCAAGCATGGAGTTATGGGGTGGCACTAAAGTCCATCAATTCATCATTTGGAATGCCCACATATGTTCCCATTTGCTTTTATAGAATTAGAAAACGAGATGCGTCACGTGTCACGTAGACATTTACTGCTCTTCGAATTATTTCTCTACCGTTCGTGAACATTTTCTTTTCGTACGCGTTGTGCATGTAAAGACTTTTTTTACCTCATAGTTTCAAATTAAATGCGCCACGCATATAATATTTTAAAGATATGCTCTAATGTGAAATTTTTCTCATTCAGTGACAGTAGACGAACTTCAAACACGTTGGAAGAACCTTAAGGACACATTCAGGAAAAAATAAAAGAAGAGAAAAAAAATTGCCCGCAGCTTCCCTCGGGGGAACACTGAGGAGGATGCGGATTATATAATTGGTTAACGGGGTGTTAAAGTGCGACTTACTTGGGTCGATGGCTAAATTGGTTAACGTGGTTGTAGGAGGGGGTGTTAAATGAGTGAACACGTACACACGTATGCGAAAGGGCGGCGCTGGTCGAAACAATCTGTACCATTCGCACAGTGGGCGTGATCTTATCGAAATGATCTACTACAGTCCGGAACCCTCTAGAAAACTGCAGGCGCGGTTGTGCGCTGAGAACTCGTGTGGTGTTTTGGGACGATAACAAAAACTTGGGAAATGGAACGTGGCATTGCCCCCCTCTGAAAAGGCATCGTCTCGATGCTTTAAACTAAAGATGAAGGTACAATAATAATGCAAGAAAGTACAATGACTAAATATACGATACACAATATACAAAAAAACACTGTTTCAGTTTGTTAACGCGCATGAAAACGGCTTGAGGCGTGCGACATGGACGACGTCAGGGTCGCGATTCGGCGTCGTGAGAGTTCGTGAGGCCGTCGGGGACAACCTCGTAATCAAGTGGGCCGAGACGTCGAACAACCCTGTACGGTCCGAAGTACCGTCGCAGAAGCTTTTCACTTAGTCCACGTCGGCGTATCGGCGTCCACACCCAAACACGTTCACCGGGCTGGTATTCCACGAAGCGTCGTCGAAGGTTGTAACGGTGGCTGTCGGTCGTTTGTTGATTCTTGATACGGAGCCGCGCAAGTTGTCGGGCTTCTTCGGCGCGATGGAGGTACTCGCTCACATCGAGGTTTTCTTCGTCGGTGACGTTGGGTAACATGGCATCGAGCGTCGTTGTCGGGCTCCTTCCGTAGACCAATTTGTATGGAGATATCTGCGTCGTCTCCTGCACCGCCGTGTTGTATGCGAAGGTCACATACGGAAGAATGGCATCCCAACCTTTGTGTTCGACATCGACGTACATTGACAGCATGTCGGCGATCGTCTTGTTAAGCCGCTCGGTGGGGCCGTTGGTCTGTGGGTGGTACGCTGTCGTCCGGCGGTGGTTTGTTTGGCTGTATGCCAAGATCGCTTGAGTTAAGTCGGCAGTGAATGCCGTTCCTCTGTCGGTGATAAGGACCTCTGGGGCGCCGTGACGTAGGACGATATTTTCGACGAAGAACTTAGCTACCTCGGATGCACTGCCTTTTGGCAGGGCTTTTGTCTCGGCGTAGCGGGTGAGGTAGTCAGTGGCTACCACGATCCACTTGTTTCCGAAAGCCGACGTCGGGAACGGCCCCAATAGGTCCATACCAATCTGCTGGAAAGGTCGGCAAGGTGGATCAATTGGCTGCAGAAGTCCCGCTGGCCTTGTCGGCGGTGTCTTGCGTCGCTGACAGTCCCGGCATGTCCTCACATAACGAGTGACGTCGGTGGTAAGACGTGGCCAGTAGTACCTTTCTTGTATCCTCGCGAGCGTGCGAGAAACACCGAGGTGCCCTGCCGTCGGATCGTCGTGCAGGGCCTGCAGGAGTTCTGGTCGCAGAGCTGAAGGCACCACAAGGAGATACTTAGCCCGAAGCGGTGAAAAGTTTTTCTTTTGTAGAAGACCGTTTCGTAGAAAAAACGACGCAAGTGCGCGCTTGAATACCTTCGGGACTTCGGCGGTCCTGCCTTCGAGGTATTCTATTAGGGCCTTAAGTTCCGGGTCGGCCCGCTGTCGTTCAGCGAAGTCGTCGGTAGTTATCGTTCCCAAGAAGTAGTCGTCATCCGGGTCGTCGGGTGGTGGTTGGTCGACAGGCGCACGAGAGAGACAGTCGGCGTCGGAGTGTTTTTTGCCGGACTTGTAAATGACAGTAATGTCATATTCTTGAAGTCTCAGGCTCCATCGTGCGAGGCGACCTGAAGGGTCCTTCAAAGTGGCTAGCCAACACAAGGCGTGGTGGTCGCTCACAACTTTGAAGGGCCTGCCGTAGAGGTATGGGCGAAATTTCGACGTAGCCCAGATGATGGCGAGGCACTCCTTTTCTGTTGTGGAATAATTTGCTTCTGCTTTGGATAGCGATCGGCTGGCGTAACTAATAACCCTTTCAAGTCCGTCAGCCCTCTGCACAAGAACGGCGCCAAGACCTACGCTGCTTGCGTCAGTATGTATTTCTGTCTCGGCGAATTCGTCGAAATGGGCAAGTAACGGAGGCGTCTGGAGGCGATGTTTAAGCTCCTGGAAAGCGTGTTCCTGTGGCGTTTCCCACTTGAACTCCAAGTCGGCCTTGGTAAGGTTAGTGAGAGGATCGGCGATGCGGGCGAAGTTTTTCACGAACCGCCTATAATAGGCGCACAGGCCCAGAAATCGGCGCACGGCTTTCTTGTCAGTGGGCGGCGGGAATTCGGCGATGGCGGCTGTTTTCCGTGGATCAGGACGAACTCCAGACTTGCTGATAACGTGCCCCAGAAACAAGAGCTCCTCATACGCGAATCTGCACTTTTCTGGCTTCAGTGTGAGTCCGGAAGTCTTGATGGCTTGAAGTACAGCTTCAAGGCGCCGAAGATGCTCGTCGAAACTCGAGGAAAACACGACGACGTCGTCCAAGTACACAAGGCAAGTCTGCCACTTCAATCCTGCCAGTACTGTATCCATAACGCGTTGAAAAGTTGCAGGCGCTGAGCAAAGGCCGAAGGGCATCACCTTAAACTCGAAGAGGCCGTCCGGTGTTATAAACGCCGTCTTCTCTCGGTCTCTTTCGTCGACTTCGATTTGCCAATAGCCAGTCTTGAGGTCCATTGACGAAAAGTACTTGGCGTTATGGAGCCGATCAAGTGCGTCGTCTATTCGTGGGAGAGGATACACGTCCTTTCTTGTGATTTTGTTCAGGCGGCGATAATCGACGCAGAAACGTAGGGTCCCATCCTTTTTCTTCACTAACACCACGGGGGATGCCCATGGGCTCTTGGACGGCTGGATAATATCATCCCGCAGCATTTCATCAACTTGTCTCTTGATGGCCTCACGTTCTCGCGTCGAAACCCTGTACGGACTCTGACGGAGTGGTCTGGCATTTTCTTCGGTTATGATGCGATGTTTCGTGATTGGGGTCTGCCGAATTTTCGATGACGACGAAAAGCAATCTTCGTATTGCAGGAGCAGGGCCTTGAGCTGTTCTTGCTTATCGTTCGGAAGTCTGGGATTGACGTCGAAAGCTATGGGAGGGGCTTGGTTCCTCTGAGCAGGTTCCGCAGAATCGGCGAGGGTGAAAGCGCTGGTGGCTTCGACAATTTCTTCGATGTATGCGACTGTTGTTCCTTTGTTCACATGTTTGTACTCATTGCTGAAATTTGTGAGCATAACCGTTGCTTTGCCTCCCCGCAACTCTGCAATTCCTCTTGCGACGCAAATATTTCGGGTGACCAACAGATGCTGACTGCCTTCAACGACGCCTTCGAAGTCAGGTGATTCAGGAGCGCCGACTGAAATAATGACGCTTGAGCGAGGCGGAACGGTGACTTGTTCTTCCAGCACATTCAAGGCATGGTGTCCAGACGGCGTGCGCGGTGGTAGTGCTTCTTCTGTGGATAACGTTATCGACTTTGTTTTTAGGTTGATGACAGCACCATGGAGGCATAAGAAGTCAATGCCAAGGATGACATCTCTCGAGCAACGCTGTAGGACTACGAAGTCTGTAGGATAAATACGGCCGTTAATGGTGACTCTCGCTGTGCAGATTCCTGCAGGCGTTACGAGATGACCTCCGGCTGTGCGGATTTCTGGGCCTTTCCAAGCAGTCCTAATTTTCTTTAACTTCGCGGCGAACGACCCACTGATGACAGAATAGTCGGCTCCAGTATCGACGAGAGCGGTCACACTGTGGCCGTCGATAAGAACGTCGAGGTCGCTAATTCGCCGTCTCGCATTACAGTTAGGGCGTGGCGTCGGGTCACGGCTGCGTCGGCTTGTTCCGCTGCTTCCCTGTTGCGTCGTCAGGCCACCTTCGGTAAGTGAGCTTTCGCCGTCAGGGCTTTGCCTGTGTGGCGTTGTGTTCGGAAAGCTCCGTCGCGGCGTCGTCGTCGTCGGAGGATCTTCGGTAGTTCGTCGCACAGCAACCGCACCTCCACCGGTTGCTGCCCTTAGTTTCCCGGATACGGGCTAGGAGACCGGCCCCGCGTTGGGCCAGAGTACTGTCGGTGGTGCGGTGACGTGCGGCGGCTGGGCGACGGCGAACGCGAAGGGCTTCGTGGTGTCCACCGAGTTCCTGTCAGGTAGTCGGCGATGTCACGTGGTCGTTCTCCTGGCTGTGGACGCGGTGCGTTGACGGCGAAGCCACGCAGTCCCATCTGTCGGTACTGGCAACGGCGGTATGTGTGTCCGGCCTCGCCGCAGTGGTAGCAGAGCGGGCGATGGTCAGGGGTGCGCCAGACGTCAGTCTTCCTCGGTGCACTGCGCTGGGCCGCTGGCGAACGGTATGACGTCGGTGGGGGTGGTGGCGGCGGTGGCGTCTGTCGACGGAAGTTCGATGGGGCGGCGTTTTGGCGTGGACGGGGAGGAGCGTTGTGGCGCAGTGCAGCGGCGTAGCTCATAGCTTCCGGCTCGGGCAGCGGTGCGTGGGGAATTTGAAGCGATTGCCGAACTTCTTCTCGCACAATGTCGGCGATCGAATCCACTTGAGGCTGCGCCGAAGGCAACAGCTTGCACAGCTCTTCCCGCACGATCGCTCGGATCGTTTCACGCAGGTCTCCGTAGTTACTGACTTGAGCAGCAGCGCAGTCTGCAGTCAGGCGACGATCATACTGTCTGGTGCGCATGTCCAGGGTCTTTTCAATAGTGGTCGCTTCGGCTACGAATTCTTGGACGGTTTTCGGTGGGTTTCTCATCAGCCCCGCGAAGAGCTCCTGTTTGACCCCTCGCATGAGGAAACGAACTTTCTTTTCCTCAGGCATGTCTGGGTCAGCGTGACGGAATAGGCGGGTCATCTCCTCTGTGAAAATTCCAACCTTTTCGTTTGGTAGCTGAACCCGGGTCTCGAGTAGAGCAGCGGCCCTCTCTTTGCGAGCGACGCTTGCGAACGTTTGAAGAAATGCGCCGCAGAAGACATCCCACGTTCGGAGCGTGGACTCCCGATTCTCTAGCCAGGTCCTTGCGGTGTCTTCCAGGTAGAAGTACACACGACGGAGCTTTTCTTCATTGTCCCAGTGGTTGAGGGCGGCCACACGGTCGTATGTTTCTAGCCAGGTTTCCGGGTCTTCGAACGATGACCCATGGAAAATTGGTGGTTCCCTGGGTTGATGCATGACCATCGTGGGCTGGGACGCTGCGGTTGTCATTGTCGCTGCAGTCGCGGTCATGGCTTTGGTCTTCCGCGGCTTGTCGTGTAGAAGCCCGTACTCCGGTAGTAGCCCTTGCTGTCGGCGGCTTGTTCGCTGCTCCTGGTTGGCGTCGGTGTCTTCTCCGCGACGTGGCTGGGTTCACGGCTTGACGGGGGCGTCCGGTACATGAACGAAGCAGCACCTCCACCAAATGTCACGGGGTCGTGACGTGGCCGAAGACAGGAGACTTCTTGTTGAATTTAACTGTTTATTTGGGCGAACCTGTGCCCGGTAAACAGAAAGTCCAATTCCTCTGGAAGAAATTGCCGAGATTCTTAGAGAAGTCGATGAATCTGGTAAGTAAACAATGTCTTTTTGTGTGTATACGACCATGTGTGCATGTGTGCATAACTGAAGAACCAAGCATGGAGTTATGGGGTGGCACTAAAGTCCATCAATTCATCATTTCGAATGCCCACACACGTTCCCATTTGCTTTTATAGAATTAAGGAACGAGATGCGTCACGTGTCACGTAGACATTTACTGCTCTTGGGATTATTTCTCTACCGTTCGTGAACATTTTCTTTTCGTACACGTTGTGCATGTAAAGACTTTTTTTTAACTTATAGTTTCAAAATAGATGTGCCACGCATATATATTTTAAAAGATTTGCTCTAATGTGAAATTTTTCTCATTCAGTGACAGCAGACGAACTTCAAGCACGTTGGAAGAACCTTAAGGACACATTCAGGAAAAAAATAAAAGAAGAGAAAAAAATCAAAAAGAGCGGTGCCGCAGCTCCATCGAAGACAGCATATTGGCCGCACACTGAACAGATGACTTTCCTCAGAGACGTATCGGAACCTAGGCGGTACGTGACGTAATTGTAAATATCAGGTGGCAATATTAAGCGCGAGTTTTAAATAGCCAATGTAACGTAGTACTCGTATGCTTGCTGTCGTCTTTGTAATGTATAGTCATTAATTTACTGAATCATACATTGCTTTCAGGAGCATCAGTAACATGGATGCCTGCGAGGAAACAGCGGTTCCAACAAATATGACACTGTGCATGAAATTATAGATAGTGTACTTTCCAGTAACATTTTATGTTTGCTTAGCGGTAATACAGTGGTGTCGATGCATAAACACACGATTTCTGAAGCCACGTCAGTAGCCCCAGAAATATAGAAATAAAATATAAAACATAATATATAAAATAATACTAGGATGGAGTGTGGTGTATTATACAATATTATAACTAAGGTAAAACGACACTCGAACTTCAATGAAAAGAGAACACGGTATGTTACAAAATATGAGCTGATACTACACGCCCCCCCCCCCCCCAAAAAAAAAGAATGAATGAAAATTGAGTATAGGCTATCTCGTTATTTGTGTATTACAAGCTTTGAATTTCTCGCTAAAAAGTCATCGCTCACCTTGGCATGTACCCTACGATACATTTTGCAAAAACTTTAAGGGCGTAGTCCGGCGGACGCCCGCTGCCAAGGCACGGCCCCCTGTGGGCTTATAAAATAAGATCTAAAGATATCTCTCGTTTCAGCCGCTGATTTGCGGTAATTGTGGCCCACAGGAGGCTGTAGTTGAATCACCGCAGTTCCTTCTGCGTCCGCTGCTGAGCGCCACTGGCCATTCGTTGTATTTCCATACGGATCCTCTCTATCCGCATAATGGGTGGGCATGTAGAAGACGTCTTCCGATAGGAAGTTGTGGAGAACACACGACGCCATGACAACATAGTCAGCGTTTTCATGTAGCAGGTTTATGGTTCTCCTGAATATTCGGAACCTTGATGTCATGACGCCAAAAGCATTTTTCCACGCACCTCCTGCGCGTAAAAAAATCATGACGCAAGTATAGGGTGAGTATTTGACATAAGAGAAAATGTAGGTTTGAACAGCACAAGAACATTATGTATATGTACATATAAGTCACTTAATGTCAACAGTTCTTTCATTTAATGAGAATTCCATGCCATCCAAATCACCTTGCGCGGCTCAGGCGATAATTGAATATTCGTTTGTCATCTTCAAGTCGAGTCCCCGGATAGGGCCGTAGAAAGTCTGGGCGAAGCTGGAAAGCTTCATCACCGACAAACACATGTGAAGCAATGGTGGTGTCATCAGGTAGTCGCTGCGGCGGTGGAAGACACAGCAGGCTATTCTCCAAAGCTCGGCCGAATCTAGAGTTGCTGAAGTGTTCCCCATCGCTCTGCCGCCCATAGGCAACCACATCAACGGCAACAAACTTCAGGTTGCTGTCGACCACTGCCATCAAGACAATGGAGTAGGTCCCCTACGATAAGGAAAAATTTGGTCGTCAGAGAAGAACTCAGAACCTATTGATCGAACAAGGTACACTAAAGACGCGGCACTAAATAAATGTTCAGTCTGTTCTACCTTCAGCTTGTGTTACAAACTTGATAACAGGATATGCTCGAAATTTAAAGCATTTCACGCAATGTCACCATCACCTTGTAGTTGTAGTAAAGACTTCCGGAGTGTGGTGGCATTTGAATTTGGATATGTTTCCGTCCACCAGCTCCAACACAAAGGGGGAAATCCCACTTGTCGCAAAAATCATTTGCGATCTCTTGCCACCTGGTAGCTGTCGGAATCTGAAATGAGCAACGTTGTCATCACTAATACGCTGAAATATCGTCGTCTATAAGCGAATGTCTCATCACAGGGAAAAATCAATAAAAAAAGAGGTATGCTTGTACTTGGTAAGATATAAGTTGATAGTTTAACGTTTGGAGGGCTACTGAAATAAGCCCGTCATGAGGTCAGAGCAGTACTGAAAAAATTTGAGTGATGTCCACTTGTGCCTTTGTCACCGAGTACATTCAATAGAACAGGCATGTACGCAAAAATGCGAAAAAAAAACAAAAACAAGAGCACAAAAGCACGGACGGCCGATTTTACATAAACAGCGGCAGAAAAGGCCAAGGAACACATTCCTTTTAAAATACGTACAGCGTACCTTAAGACAACAGGTTGCAGTACACCCCACAGTAGCCTGCAAGTGAAATGAATGATACCGGCGGCTGTGGAAATTTCCACTCTAAAAGCCATGGCTACATCCTGAATGTACATTCCAGAGGCGAGATATCTGAAAATGAAGTAACTGTGAGTGTCTTCTAGTTAATATGGAAAAAGATAAGAGCAAAAAAATTAAACAGTGAAGTGGTATGCGAATATACCTTATAGTAATGGCAAGCCTTGCTTTTGATGGCACGGGCTCTCTTGTGACCAGCATCCGAGTGAGCGGTTCCTCGACAAGTGAGTGGAGCTCTTCAAACGTCTCAGGTGTCATACGATAGTATTTTTTAAAATACTCTCTGTCCCCAGCCATCAGCAAAAGCATCTGCGCAAACATTTCGCAATGTGACGAAACAATTCTATAAAAAAAGCTACTAAGAATTCAAATTTCTAATCCGCATTACGAAGGTGAAGAACTCCGATTCCACTTCTCGATTCATCCACAAGGGCCTCACCCACCAGCGCCGTTTCATCGGAAGACTCAGCAGTATTTCCTTTTTGTGAAGAAGAAGATATTCTTGCATTCGTAAAAGATGAAGGCGATCTTTGTCGCAAGCGCAAGACAGACGTGCGATTTTCCGTGCGATGCGGCGTGCGGCGTCGCATGGTGCGGCGTTTTGGGACACACGGCGGCGAGGGAGCGCGGCATGCTCCGCCCCCATGCGGCGCCTCGGCATGCAGGGTCGAACGACTTGGTATCCTCGCAATGAGGCTCAAAACAAACAACAGTGCACAGCCTCGCTTCGTTCTATAAAATAATTAATAAATCGCATTCGTGAACGAAAAGCACGTCGTAACCACGGCAACAGCTGATTATTCACGACTCCGACAGGTAGGCCTAGCATCGCGGGCGCCGGCCGTCGCCTACGCCGTTCACACGTGAGCTCGTCATCGAGCGCTTGTTTTTGACAACACTATCAAGCATTGCGCTCGTATGTAATGCGTTAGCATACATATCGGTGCCATCGATGTGAAGAGCAAAGGTGGAAGCGAAGCGAGCCAGTGAGAGACGCCGGTAGGTGGTGGTGGTGAAAAACATTTATTGACACTATTTACATTTGAGAGAGAGGAACGACCTAAAGGGCCGACCCTTTACAAGCTATAGGAGGAGTCCCTAGTCCGGGACCTTTGTGGCTTCTGCGGCGGCACGCGCCCTGGCCACGAGGGCTCTTTGGCCCGCCAAGGCCGAGCAGCCGAGCAGGACAGCCTCCCAGCTCTCTCGGGTAGGGGGTGTAGGGAAGTGATTGGGGGGACCGCCGGGTTAGAAGGGCATGCCCACACCATGTGAAAAGTATCCGCAAGCGGATGGGCACAGTGCAGGGCATTCCCCGGAGAAGGCCGGATTGAAGTGCTTAAGTATAGCCGGGCACAATACTGTGTTGGTGTAAAGGCGCAAGAGCCAGCGCTCGTCAGACTTAGTCAGGCCCGGCGCTAGGGGCGGAAATCGGAGCCTGTTCGATTTGTACATCACTGTAATTTCGCGAAAGGAGGTTACCGGATTAGGTTCTGGATCATCAGGCGATGAAGGGCGAGGCGGGTCTCGGAAATCAAGCACGCGGGCCGAGGCATCGGCAGCCTCGTTACCACCTAGTCCTGCGTGAGCTGGAGTCCAGATGACGAAACGTGTATTCGGGCGGTCCATGTAATCACAGCGCTTAAGTATTCGAGCAGCGCGAACGGTGATACGACCTTTAGCAAGATTCTGACACGCGCTCCGCGAATCGGTAATAAAAAACCGAGATGCGGGGTCCGCTGCGGCGAGAGCTATGGCGAGTTCCTCTGCATGAGTGATGTCCGTGGCTCGAAATGTGAGCCCTTGGACAGGCAAGTTTTGATGGACTACGGCCGCCGTGTACCACCCCCCATGGTAGGGGGCCGGACGCGTCCGTATAGAAGACTCCAAGACGGGACCCATAGCATCCCTGCAAAGCTGTAACCCGCGCAGTTCGCCTGCCTTAGTGAGTCCACCTAGCCATGTTTTGGGGCAGAGGTTGGATAACCAACGCTCCACGCCAGTCCTCTGGGATCGTGGTCCGCCCCTCTGCATTGTAGGTGTAAAAGATATGGAGGAGGCAAAAGAGACATCTTCCAGCATGCGACTTGGTAAGCCGCAGATACTGGTTGTTGAGATGGGCCTCTTTGAGTTCCCCGTACGTGTTGGTCATGCCCAGCTCTGCAAGACGTTGGTTAGACGTCGTGATCGGGAGGTCTAGGGCGCGCTTGTATATTTTTCGGAGAATGCTGTCCAGCGTGTTCTCATCGCATTTGCGCAAACGTAGGTAGGGTGTCGAATAAAGAATTCGACTGGTCACAAAAGCGTTGGCGAGGCGTAGAGCATCGCGGCATCTGAGACCCCCTCACTTGTTCGAGACTCAGCGGTCCATGCGGCCCACCTGATCCCGACCGTACATAATTTGCGCAGGGTGGTATCAACTTTCCGGCTCTTGTGTATAAAGAGCCCTAAGACGCGGATTTCTTCCCGTTCCGGGATAGGCCCGGTGCGCAAGGAAAGTACAATTTCAGTCGTGTCTTTTGGTTTAGGGCGAAGATGCACATACTCCGATTTCGTGGGGAGCATTCGAGGCCGTAGCGATGGGCGTAGTCATCCACGACCGATGCTGCTTGCTGCAGGCTGGCCTCAATGCTGCCAAGAGAACCGTGTGTTGCCCACAGCGTGATATCGTCGGCATACAGAGCGTGCCGTACACCGGGGATATCTTTCAGCAGTGGGGGAGATGAGCCATGGTGAGATTGAACAGAAGGGGAGAGAGGAGCGCACCCTGTGGTGTTCCTCGAGTACCTAGAAGATATGGACCGTGCTCCTTGTCTTGAATGCGGAGGTATGACTGCCGTTCCATCAACAACAGGCGGATGTACCTGAAAGCATTTCGCCCAGAGTCTGTTTGGGACAGATGGGCAAATAATTTCGTGGGTAACGTTATCAAAAACTCCCTTGAGATCCAAGGCGAAGACTACCTTGTCGTCGCTGGGATGTTCTACCGGCTCAATAGCGTCACGGTGGAGTTGCAGGAGAATGTCCTGAGCCGAGCGATGTGGACGGAAGCCGTACATGGTGTCGGCAAATGTTCGACGGGCCTCGAGGTAATTGGAAAGCCTATCCCTGACCATTGTTTCCATAAGCTTTCCCACAGCCGAGGTTAGGAAATGGGTAGCTGTGTTTACCTGAAAAATGACCTTGCATCGCTGCTCACAATCTCCGATCTCGCTAGCGGTTTCAAAACGGGCGTTGTCTTGCAGAAAAGGCACACTTCAAGCATCACTTTATTCAATACGGAATAATATCGCGACACCAGGCAAATGTACTCGATGTTTGTCACGCCGCCGCAGTCGGCGATGTCAGCAAATCCACGCTCGCACCGCTCCATCGACTCGCCTGGAGTCTTGGACCACGGGTGATGGTAGCGACGACAGGGAGATGGCGCCACTAGCATCGTGACGCCATTCGTATGCTCCCGCTTTGATTGGCTGCTCCCATGCGGCGGTGCGATGCTGGAAAAAATATCTGGCCGGTTTGATGCTCGCCGAACCGGCTATGTGGCGGTGCGACACGATGATACGTCACGAAACGTCACGAAATGTCACGAAACGTCATCACTCCGGCAGTCGCATTGTCGCACCGCACACCGAGTCGCAGAGAAAATCGCACGCCTGCGAGACAGACGTGAGAACGATTTTTACTTCCATAAAGTAAAAGTCGTTTTCGCTTGAAATGGCCATGTTCACTAGTGAAATCGAGGTTCTGCTCTTTTTCTTTCGTTGCTCTCGACGAAGCTTCCACCGGAGTGACAAACGTGTGCACGTGCCTGTTTTTTTTACATTTTCATCGAATGGTTACTACAACGTCGAGGCGCCGTATGGCACGCCTGTACTTCTCGGTCGCAGCAAACTTTCTTGGTTTAACAAAAGATGAAACTGTTCACATGGTGCATAGCTGCCAGAGCTCACATGAACGAGAGAGAAAGACGGGTGCTACAGCGGTCAACTTGACGCGTAGCATTCCACGCAAGTCACTGAAAAGGAATTTCGTGACGTGGCTTAACAAGGAGGGGGTACGAAGAGTGTACGGTTCGGGGAACTAAGGCAACCGTCAGGAGCCTTTATTTTTTCTTCCCTTCAACAACACCTATATCTCGCACTAAATCCCGGACTCACTTGTCCGCGTCCCCGCGTCTCCTACTGCACTGCACAGCACTCAAGCTTGCAGGCTGTCGACAAGTCCTGTGGCACTGGCCAGTTTCTAGTGCCGGAATGCGTGGCTGGCCAGCGAACATACGTTAGGTAGCGAGCACAATATACAATGCGCAAAGTACGAAGAACAGCTGTTGATTTCAGGCACCAGTGCCGCAGCACATGTCTAGGAGCACGCATTTAAATTACACAGCCGAAGGCTACCAATTGAATGTCACTGTGTGCCGACGGCAAAGGTGTGTTGTGTGAAATGATGTAATACTACGGCTTTCCTGCACACCACCGCAGTAATTATGGACGCAAATTCCCTCTAAAGCAAGGATTGCTGCGTAGTCTCGGATCTGGGCCGCGCACAAGTGTATATACAGCAGCCAAAGAACCGGGACACGGAGCGTATCACGTATACCATGCTACCTGCCATTGGTTAAACTCTTCCTGGGGTGCTTTACTGAATCATTGAAAAACTTGAGAGGCTTACTATTTAGCTTGGAAGCATACAAATTCGAACGCCAGCAGAGATGTATAGACAATTCAGAAAATCCCGATGAAGGGTATTTTCGCATATGCCACAGCGTGACCACAAACACGGCCGAAGCTTACCACTCAGAGTTTTTACATAAACTTTTATTTTTACTCGAGGGAACAGGTACAAAATTTAGGTATGAATTTTGCGAGGTGTGTGTACTGGGCTGACAGAAACCTCGTTCGGCGTCCCAATGTTAAATCGCTGAAAGCAAAAGCAATGAATCGGAGAAACATGGGAAGCGCTGCGCAAAACACGCTCGCAGTTCTTAAGCATTCACCTAGCTGGAACAGCTGCATAATAAAACCATACAAGCTAACTCTTTTTTTTTTGCTTCTCCATGGTCAGTTATATGAGCGCGCAACAAGAATCATACGAGAAAAAGCCAGGACAAAACAAAAATCAACTGCAAACGTTGCTTATTTGTTGTAAGATTCATGTTACACTTAGTTCAATCAGTGTACAGACGCGTAAAAGTCGAGCGGCTATTGATGATGAACATCGTAGCACGGGGCGCCAAAGGAAAGACACTTGGAGCAGAGCGCGGCTTTCAGATACCACTGAAAACAGCGGTTAACGTGCGCCTTCCGCGGACAACACTGCCCGCTAGAGCGGCGGGCGTCGCGCAACAGCAGCGGCGCATGTGAAACGAACGCGCGTCCTCCCGCCGCTCATCGTCGCGACCGCCGCCGCTCGGTCGCTCGCATGTGAAACAGGCTTAAGTCGTATTACGCGATTGCTTTCCCGACATCAATCCTGCCTGAGGTGAGTTTGACAACAAGTCACATGCACTGGTGTAGCTCAGTGGTAGAATACTGGGCTGGCACCCAGCGGACCCGGGCTCGAGCCCCTCTGTGTCATTGGTACAAGTTTTAGTTTCTAATTTTGAGCGATGTGGTTACAGACACCGGGGACGGCGGCGGACAACATACAACTGCGCGTGGCCCGAAAAGTGATCTCGTAACAGCTTTAGTTGTAAAATGCGTTCTCTACGCGGGCCCAAGAACGCGTGAGAGATGAGAGCCACCGCGCGCTCACTGCGCCATCTTGTTGATAATGCTGAAAGCACGATAGATCCCCCCGAGACGTCCGCTAACAGCGGTAAGTGGTAGATATAAATAACCTGCGGTTTGAACGTCCGTGGAGGTATGCCACAGTGGCTCAGTGGTAATGCTCGCAATCACGACGCGCAGGTCCCACGTTCGACTTCGCTCGCCAGAGTCCTTGTTCTGAATATTTTTGTTTCGTACGTGTTCATATATATAGATACGTATACATATACTGAGCATGAAATCAACGCCGACGCTGGCGTAGGCGGCAGAATCCGGCCGAGAGTGTCAATATATTTGCTATCGCAATAAAAACAAAAAGTAACACAAAGGAAGAGAAAAAGTAAAGAGGAAACATTTGAGACCACGTGGCGCACGTATTCATATGTGAGAAAACCCCTAGGCTATCCAGGCATGCTAGGGGAGCGAAGTATATCCTTGATAGCATGTTATACTAATGGGTTGGCAAAATGAAGCGGAGAGAAAAAGAAGGATGGAGAGATTGAAGAGGCATAACACCACTCGACGTAGACGCATCCACGTCGGCACTTAGCGGCTTATCTCCATCCCGACAAATAACGCTCATGATCATCATCAAAGTTTGAGTCAGTCACGCGGCAAAAATGAAGCGTTTAGCGCTATTTGAACGGGAACAAGAAAAAAAAGACTAGTTATAAGTGGAACATTCGGAGTACGAATGATTTGGATGGAGCCTTGTTCATGAACCTTGCTCTAAAAATAAAAGCGTTCTCTGTCTTGAAAACTGCCTTCTCATAACAGATCGGTGTAAAACGTTCATATGTCTCATATGTTCCATAGTGAAGGCAACTGACCCACCTTGCAGCCCTAGGGTTACACTCGTCAAATGATAGCGCTGAAAGTGAACCTTTCATAAAAGACGAAAGAGCTAGCTATGCAGAATATACAAAGTATCATCCTGACATGCGGCAGATTTTTTTTCCTGTCTCACCCAAATTGAATCGAAAAGAGTTGACATACTGGCGCATGTTACCAACCGATTCGTGTCCTAGCATTGCTCAACTGCACAGGATGTTTCCAGAGACTTCCATTCTGGTTATGGTTACCCAGACTCGTTATGTGAAACTTGTAAAGTAGAAGCGGCCCCATGCTACGAGGGGGCTCTCCAAGCAGCAAACAGACTCCCCAGAACCATTTCGGGAGCGATGGCGTACAACGCTGCTCAGCCCCAATCTACAAGATCTAACCTGGATTATCCAGCAGGCCAGGAAGGCTACTGGGAGGCCAAGGTGTTCCATCTTCCATATGAGCTCAAGGCAATGGCTAGCCAGATCTAGCAACATAGTTTCGTTTATCTGCCTCGCACCAAGATTTTGTTACTGAGCGAGAACCGCTGAGGAGCAAATTTCTTCAATAACTAAGCAAGGGTTTTTCAATCTGAAGAATTGGTTAAGGTGAAACGTCACTGTTGGACGTTCTACGCTAGGCGAGAGCAGGCGGATAACATGCATTCCGTATCCAAGACACTTTCTGCGTCGACCGATCGAGTCTTCCTTGAATACCTGTCTCATATTCCTTGTACATTACGGCTCATGAAATGACTGCATTCGAAAAACCACCTAGAGAGAGCATGTAGGACGAACTTTTTTCCATAATATTTTTCTCTAAACTACCTCTGATTAGTGCAAGCATGCACATATACAAATTCCCAGTATGAAGAACTCTTCGCCTCTTTCACCAAGTCCTCGTTTTTTTCGAAAAAAAATAGAATGAACTTGAAAGCTAAACGTGGTGGCCATAACAACCACCCCATTAAATGCGTGCACCCTCATATTGGTAGTGTGTGAACGTCACTAGCACCGCGTCGATTGCTTTGTTACTGCGCTGTCACAAAAACAATGCCGTTTCTTTTTTTAGATTACGTTATAACACGCCCTTGACATTAGTTCTGAGGTGTATAAAGAATAGTGAGGATGTTATTATTTAAAATTGAACTTCAAAGAGAATCTAGAGAGGAACAACGAATTGGTTTACATTGACAAACTGAACTAGGAGAATTTAATGTCAAACGTTTTGCTATCGTACGTTCACTATGAGCGTACAACATGAAGGTTGAATCAAGGTTCATTTTTAAAGTTTGCGCGAAAATCTCCGCACTTGAAGTACAAAATTTCAAAATGTATTTTCAGTATTTCCGTGGAAACTTCGTATACTGAGTCTATGGCACCCTCAGACTACAATGTGTTTCTTTTTGATCCATTGGATGCTACGTAGGATTCCGTAGATGCCTTCGAAATTACTTACGTCACCGCGTTTGGCGCGCCAATATCAAGGTTCTGTTGCCCCCCGCATTTTCTTTCCACCTGTTTTTTTCGCTTAGTAAGCGTCGCGTCACGCTAAAAAAGTTGTGTTGTCAGATTTTTTAATAAGACGAACTTTTCTCACAAGCTTGAGATTGGTTCAATACTTGCGACTCTGAGAGCAAATATTTTTTTTCTACAAAATAAATGCGGTCCATGGACATATACCGTCGTTCTTAAGACGACACATTGACCTACTGATTGAGGAATCACTGAATACTAAACCATTCAATCAGGGATCAATATTTTAGCCGTCTAAGTATTGATCTATAGTACACGTGCGTGAAGGTTTTGCACCATGTTCTGCTGATTGTCATAGAAGTCTTAAACGACGTGGTTAGCGTGGCGCGTGAAGCCCTCATCAGGGTAGACATGAGTTAGCATAAAGACCAAGAAAAGTGAACTGAAATTCAGGCTAAGCCGATAAAACACTGGGTTGTATAGTAATCACAGTCCGCGAATGCATGAAATGGCCAAAACAATTTGCGAACTTCATGGTTTTAGGAGGTTGATATACCTACTCGCCATGTCGGCTAATGGGGATAAAGCACGCATGACAAAGCTTGATTTCACATTTATGAGAAAATGGCAATAGACAAATGTGTATACATAGCAGCATGCGAAGGTTCAATGCAGGTTTATTCATTGCAGAACTTCGCACCTGGACTACTCTCCAAGTTCCTTTCGTTATCAAATATCTTTCAGGGTGAGCAGGTTTCTCACACAAGAATATTTTCAGCTGATTGTGTGACAGTGGCGTCTGGGTAAATACCACAACCAACATCACGCCCACACATATTGCAGTCATGAAACTGAGGGTTTTCTTTATTCTATCATTTTTTAGAGTTTCGGGGCAAATAACTCCTTTATATATAAGCACTTTCGAAGAACTCGCAAGGACGTCATCATTTGTGGCCGTTATTGATTCATTTAGACACGGTGAGTCTTCGGACAACTTCACACCAGAGTTCCGAACTCCAGTAACTCGGTGGAATTTTCGTGTAGGAAGCAGCTCTTTTCAAGACTTTTTTAGGTACATTACGCAGGCCAACGCCAGTTTCGCGAGGCCTGGTGTTGTCCTCGTGTCCTGGCGAGGCCTGTACGAGTTGCCAGGTTTCGAGAAAATCGTCGCTCATTTCGAGCGCTACCATTCGTACATTCAGTGGATAGTTGCTGCCGGTGAACACGACCAGGTGTTGAAAACGCTGTCCGGACATCTGTGTCAAGTGATTAGCGTGACGCAGGTTGATATTAATGCGCCTTTGGACGGGTACAGGTCCTGCCAGGAACGCCGCGTGATCACAGAAACAGAAATCAGCACGCTTGCAGAACGCGCACCAAGTGTCAGAAGTTTGCCTAAAGATGACCGAATAGCTTTTGCGCAGCGCGACGACAGCTCGAGCCTTTGTAATAAAAGTGGACAGGTATTTCCTTTCACGAAGCTTGTTTACGCTGCCCTTAACATCACTCTCGTCGAAGTGTGCAATAAAGGAGAGACCGACTCGCTTCTCCTGGACCGACGCGCTGACATGGTCGTCGACGTCCCAAAGAGCATTCCAATGCGATCGTATTACGGGTACTTCATGCTACCGCCAGTATCGCTATGTTTTCTTTCTAGACGAACGACTCCTCTGCCTCCATCATTTGGTTCGACATGGCTGTCCTTCTTTCAGATATCTGTTGTCGTGTTTCCCGTTGCATTGGTGCTTCATCTACTAAGGGCCGCGCAAGCTCGGTATTGCTCGGTTCCCGCTACGAAACTTTCGAATAGTATCATGTTCTTCTTGAGCTCCTACCTCGGCCGGAGTCCAGCCGCAATACCGAGCGCACCGTCGACAGTTGTGAAAGTGCTCGTTATAGTCTGGATGTTCGCGATGCTCATTCTAGTGCAGTTCACACAGACGGAGATGACGGCATCTCGTAGTGTTCCAGCGCTCTCTTCCGAAATGAAGAACGTAATGCAGTTCAAGTCTCGACTGGATGAGGGTAGCATAAAGCCTTGCATGCGTTTCTCTGTAAAGAACGGTATTGAAGAACTTGGAGGTAACGTGTCGTACCTGATCTCGCTGCGGAAGGCTATGGACTCAAGCGGCCCCGAATGCCTAACCCACAGTAACCTGGATTTGTGTTTACCGTTAGCTCAAAGCGGCACACATGCTGTCGTCGACTTTTGCGAATTCTTTCAGGATGATAATGGGTGTTCCAACGGTCTTGTGATCGGCGAAGACGAACTTGTATCGTTCTTGAAATGGATCCCGATGCACACACGATTCCCGTTGAGGTAAGTGTGATTTAGAAATGTGTTTGCGGTTTATTTGCCACTTGATGACGAGGGATTACACCTCTTCAAGCTCGGCGCTCACAAATATAGACCACAAATATTTTTGCCGCTTAGTTGAACTAGTGGGTCAGTAGGAGCATGGTACGTTACAAATTGGGACAACTCGACAACCTGTACAGTAATTTCGTCTTAATTTATTTTTAATGCGCCGTGAGTGACTCCGGCCGGTCAGGTCGGTGGGAGCGCTACAATATTCGATTGGTCTTTCGACACGCCTATCCTAGCACCAGTGGATCAAGCATTGATTTTTTTCGAGATGAACAGAAAGAAAGGCGATTGACGGATACATTTCATTATATATGTAAAAACAACCGGTGGATCTCATGCCTTACGGGAATCAGTGTCATCCGAAGCCGTCAGTTTTGATCAATGCTGCGTTTTTTTGGGTCAAATATTAACCAGGGGATCCACGTGCTTTTAGAAGTTAGTAGTTTTTCGCACATTCTGGGCTGACCAAAGACGTCGACTACAGCGGTGTGCAAAGGGTAACTTAAAGGTTGACGTGAAGGCAACGATCGAAGATATGAACGTTACACGTAATTGTCATTAGATTTCTACTTTATCATCATAATCATCGTCATCATCATCATCAGCCTCAATAAGTCCACTGCAGGACAAAGGCCTCTCTCATGTTCCGCCAGTTAACTCGGTCCTGTGCTTGCTGCTGCCAATTTATACCCTCAAACTTCTTAATCTCATCTGCCCACCTAACCTTCTGTCTCCCCCTAACCCGCTTGCCTTCTCTGGGAATCCAGTTAGTTACCCTTAATGAACAGCGGTTATTCTGTCTACACGCTACATGCCCGGTCCATGTCCATTTCCTCTTCTTTATTTCAACTATGATATCCTTAACCCCCGTTTGTTCCCTAATCCACTCTGCTATCTCCTTATTTCTTAAGGTTACACCTACCATTTTTTATTCCATTTCTCGCTGCGTCGTCCTCGACTTAAGCTTAACCCTCTTTATAAGTCTGCAGGTTTCTGCTCCGTAGCTAAGTACCGGCAAGATACAGCTGTTATATACTTTCCTCTTGAGGGATAGTGGCAATCTACCTGTCATGATTTGAGAGTGCTTGCCAAATGTGCTCCACCCCATTCTTATTCTTCTAGTTACTTCAATCTCGTGGTTTGGCTCCGAGGTTATTACCTGTCCTAAGTAGACATAGTCTTTTACAACTTGAAGTGCACTATTATCTATCTCGAAGCACTGCTCTCTTCCGAGGTTATTGTACATTACTTTCGTTTTCTGTAGATTAATATTAAGACCCATCTTACTGCTCTCCTTGTCTAACTCCGTAATCATGAGTTGCAATTCGTCCCTTGAGTTACTCAGCAATGCCATGTCATCGGTGAAGCACAGGTTACTAAGGTACTCTCCATTAACTCTTATCCCTAACTGTTCCCATTCTAGGCTTCGGACAACCTCCAGTGCGCATGCGGTAGATAGCATTGGGGAGATTGTGTCCCCCTGCCTTACACCCTTCTTGATTGGTATTCTGTTGCTTTCTTTATGAAGCACTATGGCAGCAGTTGATCCCCTGTAGATTTCTTCCAGGATGTTTATATATACTTCATCGACGCCCTGATTCCGCAGTGTCTGCGGAATCAGGGCGTCGAATAGAGAACAAACTCTATTCGTGTCCTAAGGAACTACAGAGTCGTAGTTACAGTGCGGGCCGCAAACACGTTGGGACCGGAAACTATGGCCCTCGAGCCGCCCGATCGTGGGCCCTTTGGACAGCCCTTAGTTGTTTATGAAGACCGCCGCTTTTGAAGGCTTCGTATCAGTCCTCTGGTTCATAGGAGAGGCATTTTGTAACGATGATCATAGCCGAAGCATTTGGGCTGACGAGCAATACTCTTCATGGCACTGAGGGCAGTGTAGATCAATGTCCAGAGCAAGGCGACTAAACCTGTCTCTCGGCGGGAGTAACCCATTCGTAACAGTCTTAGGGTTAAATATTTAGGCCTAGCCAGCCTTGTGTACGGGAGTGAGAATTCCCTGCACCGTATCTGAGAGCGTTTCACTCTTCCGTGAAAAGATAGTAATGGGTCGGAGCTATGTTCGAAAATCAGGATTGTCTAGCGTATCGGGACTACTATCGCGGAAGGATCACGCTTGGCTATGAGCTAGTTCCTTTGCGTTGGATTCGCTGTGGTCTACATTAATTCCCATATGCGCTGGGAACGATAGTGTGAACGGCATCAGACGGTCCTTGGTTGATTAAAATGACCGCTTCTTTCGAGATTACACCAGAGAGAGAGGCCCGGATGGCTGGTCTCGAGTAAGAGTAGATGTAAGGTTGGGAAGGGCCGGGATGCCTGTTCTCGAGTCAGAGTAGATGTAAGGCTTTGAGGGGTCGTTCATAGCTAGCGTGACAGCAGTTTGTTCGGCCACCACCTTCGTGATATGTCTTATTTAAGCTGCTATAACAGTTGTTCCATGTGGATCAGCTACAAGATCAAGCTACAAAGGAATTTAGGCGCCATACTGCGCAACGTTTACATTAGTAGTAGTTAAATCAAGGCCTTTGTGTGCAAAGTCTATGAGGGAGCGGGCTCGTGCTTCGCGCCTAGCCCTTTGACATGGAGGGTGCACATTCTCTGGGAGTGGGCCCATCTGAAAGGTCTCCATAATGGTTTGAAAGAGCACGGTGAAATTCTTGTGAATTGCCAAAGAAGCCAGTCTTGCTGTCTTTAAGATGTTTTTGCCCACCTTCAAAGACGAGAGACGTACTGTTTGCACCGTTATTTGTGCTTCAATTACCTCAGTAAGGACGTTGTGCACCCCTATTCGAGGAATGGGAGCTTCTTTCTGCTAGTGCTATCATAAATTTTCAGTATGCATTTGAGGCATGTTCTTATCAGCGCATGAATTTTCGCTTCCTCAGAGTGGGATCATTTTAGCGCCGATGCAACGTAGTTTATGCTCCTCGTTAGGAACGCACGATAAAGCCTCAGGATATTGCTCTCACTGAGACCGCCTCTGCGATTCGACATTCTTGTGAACAATTTGAGCATGTCCTCAGTCTTCGCCTTGACGTGGGCCACTTTGATTGTTGGGTTCCTTTGTGTTAAGTAATGCGTTTGGGGTGCGTTCGATCAGCCAATGTGAAGAAAGGGACAATGCGGCGACCCTCTTCCGCGTATTGAGCAGCTTGTTACACCGTTGTACACTCAGCGACATTAGAGAGATAAGGGAAGAAGAGAGAGAATAAATGGTAGAGAAGAAAAGGTGAATGCGTGAACCAGCTTAGAATAACCAGTTTGTTAACCTACACGTGGAAACGAAATAGAAGCGATTCAAAGAGAGAGAGCGAGAGTAAAGAGACATATCCTGGAAAACGAAGCGCGTGGCGTGTGCGCCTGTGTCTGAGGTGATAAAGTGTAGGACGCAAGGCGATGTGTAGGTGCCACCACCATGTCGCAAGCAAAGCGTTGGAAACACTTGCCTTTTCGTGCAAGCATTGCCTGGTCAGCGCAGCGTGACAAACGCTACGGTCTTTATAATTACTTATGTATGCGTTTTCTAGTAAGAGACGCACATAAAGAATATTCACGTGTTGTTATGGCGTCTCCGATATACGCAATAATTGCTTTTTATTTGACAACCACACAAATATGAACGCTGAATCTTGAGCAATATTGGCGGGTGCTGTGGATGGGGTCGGCTGTTTAGAGTATTGTTAAGGCCACTTTGGTGCCGTTTGAGGTACCGTTAAGGGCGGACAAACAGACAAATGCACAGACAGACAGACGGACCGAAATTTTCGTGTTGAAGGTCCCCAATAAAAGAGATGGCACATAACATAGCCCACACACAAGCGATCAGTAATCTGACTGCACACAAGCAGGCAGCCCATCAAGGTGGCCTGGAACGTGACATCACGGTTATAGCAACTTGTCCAAGTCCAGCGTGCAAGAGGGCCTGCCCCCGTAAAGGAGGAAGTATGGAGCAAATCTAGTGGTTGTCTGTACAGTAATATTATGCGCGTACGTCAAAAGACTGAGAACATGGTCGCCTTGGAGTGATTGGAAGCGATGCACCTTGATAGCATATATTCCATTTTGTTCGGCTGAATCATTTTAATGTTATTTCTTTTAGATTGGTACACGATGGTTGTCCTATGAACGACTTACCGTCCCTTGACAATCGATTCTACTGCATGTGACAAAAAAAAAAACGCCAGGCCTGCGCGTAAGGTGCAACAGCGAAAGCTAGAAGAGCGGCCTTCCAGAGCCTTTCCTGAACACTCATTGAGTAGGTACTGCAAGCACATTTGCTTGGTACCCACTACGGCATTAGTAATAAAATTCTTTTGGTAGTAGGCCGGAATTCGCTGCGCTATTTTTCGTCATTCATCAGAGATGTGTGGTGTCCGCTAAACACTTGTAAGGGGTCTTGTGCCAATTGTTCATGCAGTGGCTGACGACGATGAGGAAGTATGGCTGAAGTTGGTATGCGCCACAGTTCATAAGTGAACAAGAACACGCTTTTGTAGTGGGTTGGAACATTGGACGGCCCACTCGTCACGCTATCCGCATTGTGCGATGACTGGTTGTTATTTCGCTCTTTTCAAACTATTCATGGGTCGTACTAACATGATCGCTTTCCTGGCACCAAACCTGCCTAAGGCAACTTTGCCAACGAGTCCCAAGCACCGGTGTGGGTCAGTCGTAGAATATTGGGCTGGCACCCAGCGTATTCTAGTTCCAGCACCACTGTGTCATTGGCCCTAGGTTTTTCTTTCTAATTTCGTGCGATGTGCTAACGGACACCGGCGGCGGCGGCGGATAACTACGGTGGCGCGTGACCCGAGTTGTGATCTCATAGCAGCTTTCGCTGTGAAACACGCGTTCTCTTAGGAGGTTATGCGGTCACCATAACGCATAATGATGCAACGTAATACGAAATAACCGACATTACTTAGTGATGCTAATTGCAATAGTTAAGTTTCTGCGTAGTTTGCAATGCACTGACTGTGATGATTATTCATGCATTTTTAGCAGATGCGTGGGATTGAAAGAGGTCTATAGAGATCGATACAAACACGTTCGAAGGGCTGTAGTGGAGCTGGAGCACGGGGAGTTGGATTATTCCGGCGCTGGCAAGCGATGCAGGAACTGATGTAGCGGGTGACGAAGCGGTGCATTACACACATTGCGGTGAGACGGGCTGATGTCAGATCTTACTACTCCAGCCCACTTACAATGTAGGTTGGCGTAGAAGAGGCGCATTGGTGTGAACACAGATGCCTGGGAAGAATCAGTAGCTACCGGCTTCATTCGGAGCAATAAAGCCTTCATATATGGCAAACAATCACATCTATCGAAGTGCTGTATTTGATGGCGCGTGCCTACAGGGTTCCGTGGCGATGGAGGCCGACGCGGTAAGTTCTGAAGTTAAGCAAGCGTGGGATCTTCGCATTGCTCTATAAATATGTAGATCACACAAAGTGCAGACGTGTCTTGGCTATAGGGGACGGTGACGACTAGTCAATAGATGATAGGGGTAACCAGGATGAATAATCTGCATCTGAACGACCCCATCCCTATCGGTAAATGACGTGAAATAGTGCTTCTGGGCCTAAGTGCCCAACGAGTGAGCAGACCAGAGGGATCTTTAAAAGACGAAAGCCAACATAACGCGTGGTAGTCCGTAAACCTGCTTAATGAGAACCCATGAAGATCGGGTTGAAACTATTCCATGACTCATACAATGGCAGACGCTCTTTTTATGTAACTGAATAGTTGCCTTCTGCTTTGGTGAGAGCACGACGGCCGTAGGATATGACGCCCTCACCAAATCTATTTTTACGCTGGCCGAGTACAGTACCGAGACTGATACCGCTAACCTCCATGTGAAGTCATGTTGAAGCAAGTAGATGAAAGTTTTGCACGAATAAAGGTATAGTAAGAAGGCTGCAAGACATGAACTAATTGATATGTAGGGTTTATTGTCCCAAAATTACCATGTGACTATGAGAGACGCTGTAGTGGAGGTCTCCGAAAATTTTAACCACCTCGGTTTGTTTAACGTGCATGCAAATCTCAGCACACGGGCCTACAGCATTTTCGCCTCCATCGAAAATGCAGCCGCCGCAGCCGGGAATCGAACCCGCGAACCTGCGGGTCTGCAGCCGAGTACCTTAGCCAGTACACCACCACTGCGGGGCCATAAACTGTCGACTGCAGTTATATATTGCAAATTGCTTTCTGAAGCTTACGAGAGATTCTAAAGGCGCATTTTTTTTCAATGTTTTCGATTATTCTGTCTTCGATGTGAACTGATATGTAACGAAAAGCCGAGAGAAGCCATTCGCGTATTCCGTGTGCTTGCAGATTTTTATGTATTTGCCACCACGTAGGCGTCATTGCAGTCCGTGGTTGTCATGTGACCATCTTGAGCGAAACGGGCTAGTCTTGATGCTGAAAGAACGATGTGCCTCAAATAAGTAGGTGGGTTCAGGCAATAGGAAGGCATTGGACGTGACTAGTTCAGATGCATATTGGTTCACATAAGTGTGACACGTTTTCTGTGTCACACATAAGTGTGACACAAATTTATGAACGACAAGTTTTATGGCGTAGAAAAACGTAGAAGAGGGCTTTAAACGCTTTTTGTGTACCGCCTTTCAGTAGTCAAGGGTGATTAGCGGGGGTATACTTTGCACATATTTTGGTGAACTACTCTTACGTGGCAATACTGGTCGCACTGAAATGAGACGTCGTAAACATTAAGGTTTACAAAGGCTTTGCTGCAGAGCCTGGTCTTGATGGCGTTTTTTTTGTAAGGTAAGCGAAAGATATCTGATCAGTTTCAAAAAAAAGGTTCGAAAAGTCATTGATTGAGCAATGGAGTGCGTGCATTGGGAACTTGTGCTAGGCCTAAATCTTTACAGAACAAGTAGTATATGGCTCGCAAGTGGCAAAAATAGTTGACTTTTTTTAGAAATTTTGGAAAAGTAAAGGCCCGTTGGCAGGTAATAACAGCATATCGAGAGTATAGCCGCAATTTCAGGCTAAAGAGTTGCATGCAGGCGTAAGCAGTCGTGCAGAAATGTAATGAGGAAACGTAAGCACAGAAAAGTAGCAGATCTTGTTAGCGTGGCAAATGAGAGACCCGCGTCTATGTTCACCGCGCAGTTCAATAGCCCGATAGTTAAAAAAGTATATGTTGCGTGCCGCTTTCTCAATGATCATATGCTGATTTCAGGCGACAGATCCAAAGACTGATGGTTGCACTACAAGAGTCTGGTATCAGGCAGCGTTACATGAGAAGAATATTCACTTCATGCAGCAACGGCACTGCTTTGGCTGTGTTCGACATCCCGCCAAGCGATTACGTCATCGTCTACCTCGTCGCATGCTCCTTGTCTCTGCTAGGGTTCGCTGCCGAGGTGGTCCGTCAACGCTATTTTCCAAGTCGCCTGCAGGCATCTCCACCTGCCATGGGGACTCGACTTCACTAAAGAATTTGGCGCTGGCTGCTTAGACTCTATTCGTTCAATCTTTATGTGCCGAAAGATTGCGAAAATAAAGGTTTTCTGATTCAACGTATGCCACCGATCCTTTGTATTGAAAATGCTCTCAGGTTGTGGTTGGACATTCCTGCTGTAATTGTTATGCAGCAACGACTGTTTGATCGCATAGTCTACCAGAAGTCTACCTTCAAAAACTTCGTTTTCAAGGTCACATGTACAAGCAGTTTATTTCATCGCGAACTGCGGTTCTTGCTATTTTCAAACACTTAGGTGAAATAAAATGCGCCCCTGTTAAATACCAATTTTTGGGGTAGTCGCATACGCACGGAACTTCTCCTAGCGATTGAGTATTAGGGATAAATTGCCAACAGTTGCCACATTAGGATTAAGAAGGCTATTCGTTTGTTTGTCTTTCTTTTTACATTTTAATAGTACCAGGAAAGGTGACCATTAGCTTACTTGCGACAGTACTGTAAGAGGGCCAACTTCAACACTCTCCGTTCACCGAATTTTGGTGCGTATTCTGTAGTCTTGCAAAATACTATCGGTAGACTGGCTTTCTTCATAAGTAATAATAAATGAAGTGTTGATTATATAAAGAATTAAATAGGATAAATATACGATAATTAAATAAACGAAATTATCATATCAACAGACGGAGTTAGAGGTTCGTGCAGTGAAGACGTCCTCACCGTGCCGGGGCTGCATCGTTACCACATCCTGCGGCATTCCTTTAATTCTTGCATTCTTATATTACTACGTGCGAATTGACATTCGTTGGAACCACGCATGACGAAAAGGTGACCCGACGCTGTAATTTACCGTTAGCTGACGAACGCTGAAGGTGAGTCCCAAATGTGGCAGTATTCTTCGGAGAATTCTGCTGTCGCTGCTTGTGTTCTCCGGCAAGTCAATTTGTAGACGCTATACGTCGGACGCTCACAATCTGACCCGCTTTTAGTTAATTGGACGCATACGGCCATAATTCAGAGCGCTAGACCCACGATCTTTTTCTCGTGGCAGTTTCGGGAGAAACACGCAGCAATAAATGTATGCTAAATGCCCAGCACTCATTATTGGAGACTGGATTTTAGGAGAATGCCTATTTCGTTCCTTGCGTTCCCATCGTGTCACTTTGATATATGATCTTTCTGGGGCCCATGAATCTCCATTTATGGCGTTTGTGCCTTAATTGCTAAAAGTGCCTATAAATGCATACTTAAAAATCTGTTCCTTTTTTTGAAGTCTGTGCCTATATTAACGCTATTTAACGTCAAATTATGATTTCGAGTATAATCTGAGACCTTTATCCATGCTGTTGGGCGAAATTGACGTTTCAAAACTCCATGAGGTGCAAGCTGGCTTTTTTAGTTAAACCGACTTCCTGAAAACAACCATTAGCAGCAGTGAAATAGAAAGCACCAACCACACTACCCACAGCAATCACATGGCGCGAGGAGTTGATGGAGGGGGAAAATTGACGAGAAAAAAAGACACTATTTCTGCGACCCTAAAAGAAATCACGTCCCGGCGTACGTAGGGGAATGGGCATACGAAAATAAAGGTGGGAATAGGAGAGGGTAAGAAAAAGAGAAGGAAAAAAATAAGTTGAAGGACGTGGAGGTCAGTCAGTTCTTAGAACGGCTGGCTACCCTGGGCTGAAAAAGAAGGTAAAGACACAAAATATGCTAGAAAAGAGATGTTACAAAAAACATTGGCCCCGTATATGCATGTTAATCTGCAGATGTCGTCGAAAGACGATAGTCTTGCGTGTGGAGAGAGTGAACAATTCATTTGATGTTCTGCACAGTAAAATCTATGAATGGTATTCTGGAGGCGCTGCGTTTGAGTGCCTCGAGCGTGCAGTGGAGGCGAACGAGCGCATCAAGTCACGTCACACGTGAGACATGAGTGCCATCTGGCAGTTTTCTTGGAAAACGAAGTATGTGGCTCTGAGACGGGTGTGCGCGCCCGTCTCAGAGGTAATAAGGTGTAGAAAGTAAGGCGACGGGTAGGTGCCACCACCGTGTCGTCTTAGCAAAACGTTGTAAACACTTGCCTTTTCGTGGAAGCGTTGCATGGTCAGCGCAGCGTGATAAGCGCTAAGGTCCTTAAATTACTTATATATGCCTTTTCTAGAAAAAAATGCACATGCAGACTATATACGTGTTGTTATGGTGCCCCAGACATGCACAATAATTGCTTATTAAGTGACAATTGCACAAGTATGAACGCTTAATCTTGAGCAACATTGGTGGGCGCTGTGGATGGGGTCAGCCGTTTCCACTACCCAGTGCCGTTAAGACTGCACAAACAGACAAATGTACAGACGATTGTACAGACAGACAGACAGACAGACAGACAGACAGACAGACAGACAGACAGACAGACAGACAGACAGACAGACAGACCAAAGTTTTTGCGCAGAGGGCGCGGTGGGGGCCTTTTGCAGTCGGTTTCCCAGTCCACTGTTCCCAAAAAAATTGAAGGGCTTCCTTGAATACTTATGTGCAGTTAAAGGCTCAGAATAAGGTGAGCCTGTGTGCAGCCACAAGAAGATGATTAACGGATGGTAAACTATGGAGTGCCGTTAGGGGAAAGTAGAGCGTAGGTAAAAAAAAAGCAGATGTCCACGTGGTTTTGTTTTGTTTGCTGTTTACTTCAAAAAGGGTGCTTCACCAGGTCACATGAGAAATTTCAGTTAGACACTGGAAGTTGTTGCGCGGCCGATGAAGAGCTTTGTACCACAAGAATTTTTAATTGGTTAATTGCAAGTCGGGTAAGCATGGTGAGCTTTAAAAGCGCTTCAAACATTTGCCTCTTGCTATGTGTAGACTTTGCAAGCCTGATTCTTTTTCTGCTCTCTTCAGTATCGGAGCAACTCGGAGCCGGAAGATTAGATGAATCTCTCTGTGCGCGCATGTCGAGAGAGGCTGGCATGAATTATGTGTCCTTACCGCATCACACATGTTTGCAGCACTGAAACTTCTCTAAGGCATGACGCATCAAAAACACGCCAAGCGTTGTCAAGAGTGGCACCAGCACGACGTGAGAACGGTGAGAACACGAACGTGAACAGAACAGAGGTAACTAATACCCTTGTCCCACCAGCACGCTGACCTCAGTTCCGACGAACCTGAGATTTGAACGCTACGATGATTGTCTCGTGGCTTGCATTCTTGCGAAACGTTATCCTTAGTATATGTGTGCCTAAACATTTTGCACTGATAAGGTCAAGAGGATTTTTAAAAGAGGAGTAATGAGAAGTTGAGTTCCAATACGAGAATATCTTGAACTATACAAAAACGTCACAGCTTTGCCGTGAAGGCAAACAATCAACGCGATAGGAACAAATTGGAAAATCACGTGAAGAATGGCAAGCAGATCAAAACGTGCGCCACGTTTCTCACGCACAAATGACGCACGAAATGTATTCACAGGTACAGATGAAAGCGAATAAGCATCTCAGTTGTTACCTCGCTGTGTTTTAAAAAGCGCACCTTTTTCACAAGCGGAGTCAGTGCAACGAGTGCAGTGGATTTTGTGCGCCCAGTCACTAAGATAGAATCGTTCCGGTGAAAGCTCAAGGCGCAAGATTGTCTCAATTTCGAGTCAAGCGAACGCACGCGTGCGCGTTCCCTCTCCGTGGGGCAACGCTCGCGTGGGAGATGAGAGTGGACGCCGCCGCGTCGTGACGATGTGGTGACGCACGCTCAATTGCGCCGTCTTGCTGGTAATTCTGAAAATCCGACACTTCCCCCGAGATGCCCGTCACCAGCGGTAAGTGGTAGATATAAATAGCTGGTCATTTAAAGGTTAAAGGAGGTTCTCCTTCGTGGCTCAGTGGCTAACACTTCGCACTCACGATTCATAGGTTGGACATTAGATTCCGTGCGCTGGAGTCCTTTTCTGGATTATTTTTTTCTTTTTCACGTTTTCATTTATATAGATACGTACACATATACGATGGAAAGACGTCGACACCGACGCCAGTGGCGAAATGCAGCCATGAGTGTCCATGTAATAGAATAATTGTGCAATATTTTCCTGTTTTCTGCAGAATTGGCATAGGGGTGATATCTTCAGACCAGCCTTGTGCAAGTAAAAGATTAATGGGGGGACAGGGTATGGAAATCTGGTGATCGCCTCTTCTGATTGTCAAGATTGCCTCCACTTCAACTGCCATTGAAGTTTAGGGGGTTATAGTTCAGCCATGTGGTTGTTGCTTCAATCCTATCTGTGTGAATAGCTAATCTTCTATATGTGAATGTTGTGAAGTATTCTAACACAAGCAAAACCTGAAATATATGGAGATCCAGTGATGCGTGAGCTAAGGCATGAGCCATTTTATTTAATGTTACCCCACAGTGACTGGGTACTCGCACAAATTTCATATATACTTCAGCTGAGACGGAACTAAAGATCGTAACGTCATGATGGCACGAAAGGTATGAGGAGCTGTGCATACTGAGAGCAAATCAGTAATTATTACTGCCCTGTTCTCATCCATAGGAAGTTTTCGCAGTGCCGTGATGACAGCCATGAGCTCAGCTTTAAACACTGGAGTGAAATCGAATAGCCTCACGGCGAATGAACAGCCTAGTGACTGGGAGACTACTGCAACGCCTGCCCTTTTCTAATTCACGGAAGTATCTGTAGCTATTATGTTACGTGTCTGTGTATGCACTAGGAAATCTGCCAACCTGTCGTCTAAGAGTATGCAGGATTTATAATTTAGATTTTTGAAGAAAGATTTCATTGTATTCTATCATGAAAATCAAGTTTAAGAGGCAGTTACCTCTCCGATGTTGAAATTTATACTTGACAATTCCTTTCTCTACCGATTATTTGTGTAGCATGAAAACATGACCAATAATCGAGAAAGAACGAAGCTGGGTCACTGATGAAAACATATTCAGCTCTCCTCACTGACAAGCTGTAAAACTTTAAGAATGTTTGCACTGTTAACAAACGGAATCGACAGACCAATGCAGGCATTCGCGTTTTCTGATAAATAACATTAAATGCTGCCAACCTAGAGAGCCCCAGACATAAACGCAGAGCTTTCTGCTCCAAGAGAATGAACGGCTTTGTTTTGCATGCAGGCCCTCCTGAGTACGACACACATGGAAGCTTTAATATTGGACGCATATAAATTTTGTACCACATAACATGGAGCCATTACGTACAAGAAATTCGCGGTTGTCCACTCTGCGCTGTAAGCCTAAACCTTGTTGAGCCTTACCCACGTTGCATTCTATATATGAACTCCAGTGAAGTTTTTCATCGTACAACCCAAACAAATATTTAAGAGTGTCTACTTGCGGAATGGGTTTCTCGTTGTATCTAATGTCGAGTAAAATCAAACTGGCTATAGGAAACGCTAAGAGAGTGCTTCTATTCAATTTAAAGCCATTGAAATCGACTGAAGCCACATTTTCAGCATGTTCAAGTAGATTTGTAATTTTTGCTTTAGAGCTTAAATGTGACGGTCAACAGTAGACTATATCACCAGCATACACATAGACATAGATATTCTGGCAGGTTGGTATAGAACTCATTAGAATACTGCATGAAAGTGGAGATAGAACTGCTTCTGGGGAACTCCACGAATCTGTACCTAGATGACGAACAGGTATCTTTGACAATTTAAAATTTCCTTTGTTTTAGGAATTGTGCTAACCACGCCGTCGCATACCGTGGGAAATTTAAAGTGATTAGTCTGTTATGTAAAATGGAATGTTCAACGCTATCATAGGCTTTTGCAATGTCAAGAGTCACAAGAGCCGAGTATTGTCTCCTTTATTAGCAAGCTGTACTCGGCTCTCTAAGTCTCAAAGGGCACACCAGATTGAACAAACAGATCTAAAGCGAATTTGTTGTGTCAGTATTCACTTACTTTCTATCCAACTAGTGATCCTGCCGTGCAGAATCCTCTCTATGAGTTTGACCTTGTTAGAAGCCAAGAATATAGGTCTTATATTTTCTTTGTTGAGCCCTGATTCCTGTTCCTTAGGTATTGGAATTACCTTCGCTATTTTACAATAATGAGGAATCCAAGAATGCTTCAGGTAATATCTATAACATTAGAAAATTCAGGAGATACACATGAATATTATTCAGATCAAAGGCACAGTAATTTAATAGGGGCCCGGAACTGAAAGCGTAACTGCCTAATCACGCAGGATAGTTTAGACATTGTACTTTCTTAAATTCAGCCTGGTTACTACAATTCTGCTACTTATTGGGCACAGTTTTGCAAATCTACTCTCCAGATCTTTAGCGATTAAATCTAGAGCTCGTTTAAATTCGTTTGCGTGTGCTTCATGTGACGTCAGAGCCACCGGTTTAGCTGGCAGTGCGCGTCCCAGCCATTCAGTGCTGCGGATGTGTCGGATCCGTGAGAGAGGGGACAAAAAAGAGGAGGTCAACGGCGTGGCGAGAGTGAGACGGCGTAGATCAAGTAGTGTCTCGCTAATTTCCAAAATATAGGAGTATTTGTGCTCCCGCAACACAAGCGCCCTCACACGCAGAAGTGCACTCTTTCGCTCCACTCACTCTCCGCTACTCCGCCCGCACCACCAGCTCCAGTTGCTAAGGGCGAGGATAAGCACGCGCGCACACAGCTGTTGCTATGGGAGAGGAAGTGAGAGTGGAGAGATAACACCTACAGGTGCGAGAACACCAAAAGAAACCTGACATGCCCTGACTAAGAAATGCATTCGCATTTAGAAAGCATTCTGCGAAGTGGTTTCATATCTTTTGAGCACTCACGATCTAATTTTATGGGTTCCAGCGTTCCACAATGTACGTGCAAGATCTGGCGTCTAAGGCCAAGGGGGGTGAGTCTTCTTTGTCGCAAAAAGGCGCGCTTCCCAAAGAGCCGATTCTCGGAAGACAATTATCCCGGCGTAAGGACGACAGTTCTAGTAAGAAGACCGTGGTTGGTCGCCGCTTTTAACAACCAGCTAGATGGTCCCCAGCCAGCGGATTGCCGGCGGGCGACGTGAGGACAGTATATAGACACCCATCCATCAGGATTAGAGACTGCGGGACCACTGTCATGCTGTACAGAGTAGTCATCTCGCGGTAATGGCAGAAGGCCCGGAGCCGAACGGCACCACCATTGTGTACGTTCGCACAGTTCGTGGAACGTACTGTGCAGGCCGGTCCTTTCATCTCTCTTTCTCCGACCGAGCGGTCGAGTGCTTGAATACATGGGCAGAGGAGAGGATGTCAACAATTGTTTAGTCTGTCCATTAAACAGACTGACTTGCTTTGGTTGGCCGTGAGGAGAATCGGGAGGGGCAACCGAGGGGTTAAAACCTGGCTTTCATTTCCTCATGGTCGTTCTAGTCGCAACAAGGAGTGCTCTGCACTGCCGGCTCTGCCGAGGCAACATGCGACGGTTCCAACGGTGAAAGTGTTTTGTAAATATTTACATAAGTTCCTGTACATAAAGTCGAGTTGTTGAACGTATAGAAAGGCGCTGGTCTCCAACCTTTACAAGCAGCAACAGCCACGACAAGACAAGACGGACACCAAGTAACCAACCTTCCACTCCTTTCTACAGAAACAGCCACTACGCAGCTGAGAGAGCTCTGCTCAAGGGGCTCAAGGGAACAGAGGGAACGGGCAGAAGGTTGAGTTTTACTGGCATAGTCGGACAAGATCGAAACAACGACAAGCAACGCTCTGCGTACTAAGGAGTTCGTCGTGTTGTGGAGGACACGGAAGACGAAAGCCAAGACATCGGCTGTTCCAACGAAGAAGCAAGCCACCGAGCTGAAGAGGCCGCGGCGCGGCAGTCATTGAACCGAGGAAGTCAGTGGTCGAGCAACTGTCATCCTAAATTCATTAGTCTGGCGACATTCCTGGCGACATCGGGCAATGTCGAGCGTCTAACGGCGGGCAAGGCGAGAAGACAGTGAGCAGCAACTTCACAAGTGGTGAGTCCTCTGGTGTTCTTACATCTCAGGGGTGCCGCTGCCTTTCTTCAGGTTTAAGGTGTCCTATGGACACGAGGTTTGCCCACTTTCACCCGGACAGGCGAGCGCAGGCCATTAGTCGTTAGTTGGGAGATGAGAGCAACGCGGCAAATCCGGTAGAGGGTAGTGTGCGGGAGAGCCAAAGAGATGGCCGTTTCGGAAATCTCACGCTGGAGCGTAGACTGCAGGAGTTGCGGTTGGAGATGGAGAGACTGTCGCAAATGATGAACGGAAGCTCTCGGTGGAGTGGACCCGAGTGCAGCAGGCGGGATCCATGTAGCGAGCTGAGACGCTACTCGGACGTCTTCACAGGGGTGTTACCCAGATTTACAACAGACGCTGAAGCGCCAGTATGGTATGAGTCTGCGGAGAGTGCCCTAGAAGCGTACGAGGTGCCGTAAGAGTTTTGGGGACGATTGGTTTTCCCGTTGGTAGCGGAGAGAGTCCCATTTTTGCCCACGCGACTAAGCCAAACAGAGCGTAAAGATTACCAGGTAATCAAGGAAACGGTGTTTGACGAGCTCAAACTTTCGGCAGGGAAGTATCTAAGAAAATACTTGGGTTCAGGGAAGCGTGCGTATGAAGGGTGGAGAACTTGTTCGACACGTTTAGAAAGCTACCTCTACTATTACCTTGAGGCAAGGGGGGTGTCTACATTCAAGGGCCTGGTTAAGCTTTTGGTTGCCGAACAGTTAAAGAAAACTTTGTCGGAGGAAGCCATGTGGTATGTGACACTCCAAGAAGGGAGAACATGGATGAGTGCCCCAGAGACATCTGCGTTGCGGCCAACGTTTGAGGAAGCGCTGGGTGCGAACAGCGCTGCGAGACAGGCGAATCAAAAGCCTAGCGGAATCGCAAGGCGCGAGCAAAGCTAGAGCTCAGAATGAGACAGCGAAGAGCCACGGTGCCAAAGGAAGCCTAGGCATGGAGGAAAAACTTAAGTCCAGGGCATGCTACAGTTGCGGTAACGAAGGGCACCAAATATAGAATTGCCCTCAGTGCCAGAAACAGCCGACTGAAGGGGTTCCGGGCGCTGAGAGCAAGAGCTCAGTGGCGCACGTTTCGATGGGAGAACTGGTGGTAGTGCACAGTGACTTTATCGTCGTGTCACTGGATTGTAAGTATAGGCATATCGGAGCGGTTTTGGACACGGGGGCGGAGATCACGGTGTTGCGGGAGAGCGCGATCCCACTGGAGATGGCGAAGCCGCAAGGCACTATTAACTTAACATCCGCGTTCGGTGGTACAGTGAAGGCGAAGCTCGCGGTGATCCCATTGACGATGTCTAGCAAAACCGGTGTTAGCGCTGACCTAAGGTGGACGGTTCCCGTGCTTTGCGCGTTAACGGACTGGCTGACAGCACGAGTGGATTGCCTTCTGTCAGAAAAAGCGTGGAAATTGCTCAAAATGAATGCGCTTCCAAGAGCATCTCGAAAGGCGCGGAGGAGACAGGCGGCAGCGTGCTCTGCGGGTACTTGCCCGGTCGTTGATCAGTCGGCCGATGACGAAAAAGGAGGCCACTACCGAGTCCGCGAGATATTTAGGAAGAACGGGGTGCCGTTCGGGGCCCAACTCAATGCGACTTCGATGCTGCAACCGAAAATTCCCGAAAAAGAGAGATTAACTAGAGAGAGCTCGAATCCCCAGAGAGTCGTGATGGGGGAAGTGGATATACTACTCGAATGCGAACAGTGTTGTGTAGAGTTTTATTTGGCGAGCTACTTAGAGCGTGTTGCAGGTACCCCTTGTTGGGCACTTGATGGTGAAGAGCTTGCGATAGTCTATTCCTATGGTTGAGTGTACCAACCATAGGGATGGAGCTGATAGAATTTCAGGCATCGTGTGGACACTACCTAAGCTACGGGCTAAATTACGCGGAGGTAGCTCGGCCGTTTTCTGAGCTAACGGGAAGCCGATTGCGGACAAAATTGCGTGGGCGGATAGGGCGTCTCGGCGGCCCGAGGCCACACTGTGTGAGGCAGCACCTTTGATAAGAGTAGATCCCGAAAAGCCATATTGGCTCGTAGTGAACTTGTCCACGGCCACCTCTGAGGTCTACCTATCACAGCAGGCGAAGAGGGATGCTCAGGCGTCGATCGCGTTTACACGTCACGGGTTTTCTCCAACTCAATGCCGTGATTCCTTTTCAGTCAGCTTCAGGAGCGTTCAATTTCTGGCCCTTCAGCGTACTGACGACCACGGTGTGTGGCCGCCACCCACTATTGTTGCCGACGCATGCACACTGTCGAAGGCACGTAATGGTCGCTCGGCAAATGGCAGCGGTGCCTCAGGGGCCGTTGGGACACTTGGGGGACACTCCATTAGTTAAGAGTGACGTGCGCGAACCTGGAGACAACTGAACATCACCAGGCATGGAAATGTGTGTGTGCCTCAGCGAAGTGTATATTTTTTCTTGTATGTGTAAGCATGCAGGAATTATGGTGTTCCTTGTTTTTTACTTGAACAGCACCATGTGCAGAAGACTGTGCGTGCTTCAGTGGAGTGTTTTTTGTGTATGTGTATGACAAGAAGCATGCAGGAGTTGTACGATTGTAATTGTGTATACTGTGACCTCATGTCGTTTTTCTTTTTTTTTCTTTTTTTGATTGCTTCGTGGTGGCGTCCGTTTGGTGGGGCTCCGAGCTTTAAGCAGAAAGAATATTTCACGCGTTGCAGAAACGCCTCTGGCATTCAAGGAATTGCGAAGTGCGGCCGCAGGGCTGGGGAAGTTCAATGCCATCCCTTTACGTTGTGGGTATTCGAGTAGCTGCATTTGAGCGCTTGCTGAATCTTGAGAAGGGCGTGCAAGTTCTGGCGTCTAAGGCCAAGGGGGGGTGAGTATTCTTTGTCGCAAAATGGCACGCTTCCCAAAGAGCCGATTCTCAGGAGACGATAATCCAGCCGTAAGGACGACCGTTCTGGTAAGAAGAACGCGGGCGGTCGCCGCTTTTAACAACCAGCTGGATGATCCCCGGCCAGCGGATTGCCGGCGGGTGACGTGAGCACAGTGTATAGACACCCATCCACCAAGATTAGAGTCCGCGGGACAGCTGTCATGCTGGACAGAGTAGTCATCTCGCGGTAATGGCAGGAGGACTGCAGCCGACTGGGCGTCATTGTGCGCGTTGACACAGTTCGTGGCACGTAGTGTGTAGACCAGACCTTTCATCTCTCTCTATCCGACCGAATGGTCGAGTGCTTGAAAAGAAGGGCGAGAGGAGAGGATGGCAACAATTGTTTAGTCTGTCCAATAAACGGACTGAATTGCTTTGGTTGGCCGTGAGGAGAATCGGGAGGGGCAACCGAGCGATTAAACCCTGGTTCCCATTTCCGCATGGTCGTTTTGGTAGCAGCAAGGAGTGCTCTGCACTATCGGCACTGCCGAGGCAACATGCGATGGTTCCAACGGTGAAAGTGTCCTGTAAATATGTACATAAGTTCCTGTACACAAAGTCAAGTTGTTGAACGTATCTAAATGCGCTGGTCTCCATCCTTTACAAGCAGCAGCAGCCGCGACAAGAAAAGAGAGACACCATGTAACCAACCTTCCACTCCCTTCTACAGCAACAGCCGCTACACAGCTGAGAGAGCTCTGCTCAAGGGAACAGAGGGAGTGGGCAGAAGATTTAGCTTTACTGTACGTTTAGCCTAAATTACGTTGTTATGGTTTTAGTCAATAACCCATCGCTATACCGCTAAACACACTGCACCCGATTGTAAGCTGGTTGCGCAAGGATATTAGGGCAATTAGTTTTACATTACGCAAGTAACTCGATCCTGGACGCGTACCGCGCACGAATGTTTCGTCTCCAAGGGTGACCCCACTATCTATCTACTAAAGAGCAGTTACATTTTCTGGCTTCTTCAGAAGTTACCTTTAACGGGGGAGCTGTTTCAGGTGACCATTAGTTCTTTAGCTGCGCGGAAAAATGATCATCCTAAATATCGAACGTTCGACCCGTGCGCCAACATGAGCGCCGATTTCGCCTACGCTGTATGCAAGAAATATAATAGGCCAGAGAAGGTAATGAATGTGAGAAGGATACAAAGATAGAGAGAAAGATCAAGAGAGCAAAAAAAGACAAAGAGAATCAAGATAAAGAAGGAGGAAAATTCAAGGGAAAAATAGACCTTCGTGAGGTGACGTTCGAACCCGCGTACCAACCGTCTGAAGGCGAGCGTAACAGCCACGCGACTGTAGAAACAAGCTAGAAGAACATACCACAGCCTTGTTCAGTACTGCAATAGATTGGAAGACGAAAACTACGAGGAGGAGGGAAAAATGTGCAGGGGAGAGTAAAGCTTAGCATATACAAAAGAGACATAGAAATAACGAATGACAGAAACAGATTGAACAAGAGTTAGAAAGTGAAACGAAGACAGAGAGAGAAATAAAAAGAAAGCGGGAGCATGAGATATAATAAGAGATGAAGCAACAGAATCGAAAGTTGGGCTAGTTGGATATGCATAGTATAACTGTCAGTTCAAGCGCACGAATAAACAGAAAGAAAGAGAGGACAAGCGCTTGTCCTCTCTTTCTTTCTGTTTATTCGTGCGCTTGAACTGACAGTTATACCAAGAGATGAAGCGTCAAAGAGACAAAGAGAAGAGAGGGGAAAAAGTGCAGCAGAAAGACCGAGATATACAGAGAAATAGGAGATAGACAAAAAAGAAACAACTATCAATAAGTCGACACAAAAATGACACAAAATAAAGTGCCCTAGAAGGAAGAAAAACTTTCGCAACAAGACTGAACGAAATTCCAGCAGCCCTAGGTCTATCGGCTTCACGGTCTGTTTAGCGTTGCGCTCCAGTGCAACCTACAGCCAAGATCATTTTACTACACCCGTTGAAGGAGAAAACATTGTGTGTTTCATTGAGAACAGTGTGTCATTGTCGGTAATTTTGTATCATGCCTAAACGGAACAACACAGTCGGGTTTAAAATACACCATAAAATCATGATAAAACGCAGACGGTCGGAATATCATGCAGCTGTTTATTGAGTAGTTGTCGTCACGCACCAATTTTCATTCAAGTTAGCTGCTACTATATATAGGTGACTGTACTTATATCTATAGGCTCCCACCGTCCGTTCAGCTTCAATCTGAGCTCCTTTCACAAATGCGTACACAGAATCGTCGATCCGCATTATTTGCGGTGTTGTCGACATACTTTCTCAATTTTGTACTTTACTGGAACACAGGCGATTTCATGTACAAGTCTTACCAAATTTACAACGTAACATCGCCAAGCGTCAGGGGCTCACTAGCATGTTGAGGGCAGGCACGTGAGACGGGTGTTTAGAAAGTACGGATGTCCCGTGATCATTCATTATCGTTGTTATCTGTCAGTGACGAATGCGCAGATAAGACACCATACGGTCGGAAATGTCCTTATGTGTTATGTTAACGATGCGTCCACCTACAGATCTTACGTCAAACTTGTGTAGTACATACTTGCAATCGTACCGTCTATCATCATAGAAGATAGAGACATGGTGGGACTCAAATCGTGCTCGCACTTCTTTAGAGCATGCAGAGACTCCAAACTAACCTGTACGGGAGCAGAACTAGCGTTGCTCCATAAACATAGTTATCTCGGAGCAGACAATCCCCAATCAATTAAACTGGCCGTGTGGAATAGTGATCTTCCCGCCGCTGTCATCATGCCAAACGACGAGATGGGCTACTAGTTTCACGAGCTCTACTAGTAACCAATTATGTCGTTGATATTAAGTAAGCTAAGCTGCGCACCGTATCTTATCGTAAATATTGTCACGAAGTCATGACGGGATGAAGGGAGCAGACTGGATGTCCAGGTGAAACCTTATTTGACCGGTAAACGAAAAGTCATATACAGCAACGCACTGGCACGGATATGGGAGAACAGAGCGTCGGCCGTCAATCAAGTGACAAGCGGCGAAGCCTGTCGGCATTTATACATGTGCAGTCAAATACTCCAGCCTTACTACTGGTCGTCGCGCAAGCTATGAAATAATCTCTAGTGTTCACGTCTTGCATGCTATCCTGATATAACGATCTACAATAATCAGAAACCTTTTCAAAGAATTAGGCACAGTTGGCGCCGAGCTTTTCTGACAGGCTTTGAGAGCGTAACCCGAATGAAACAAAAGTGGGAATAAAAAATGGCCCCGTACCTGCATGTTTTACTTCAAATGCCGTAGAAAGACAGTAGTCTTGCATGTGGAAAAAGTGAACAAAATGTTTATTGGATGTTCTGTGCGAGAAAAGCAATGAACTATACTCTGGAAGCACTGCGTTAGAAAGTCTCGATCCGTGCAGCCAAGGCAAACGAGCGCATCGAGGCGCATTAGACACGAACGCCATCTGGCAGTTATCTCCGTAAATGAAGGAAGGCGTGCGTGCCTGTTTCGGAGGCGATAACGTGTTGAACGCAAAGTGACGGGCCGGTGCCACCACCGTGTTGTTTTAGCAAAGCGTTGGAAACATTTGCCTTTTTGAGCATCGTGTTGCACTGTCAGCGCAGCGCCATAAATGCTACGGTCCTTAGAATTACTTGTGTGTGCCTTCTCTAGTAAAAAGGCACACATACGAAACATCGAGGTGTTGTTATGGTGCCTCAGATATGCGCACTAGTAGCTGAAACTTGAATATGAACGCTGAAACTTGAATGAACAAATATGAACGCTGAAACTTGAATGAACATTGGTGAACATTGAACATATGAACATTGGTGGGTGCTGCGGACGTGGTTGACTGTTTGAGGTATCGTTTGGTCGCTTCTGTGCCAAGCGAGGGATCATTACCACGGAGAAAACAGACAAAGAAAACAGACAGATCAAAATAGTGTGGCGTCGAAGGTCCCCAATAACTGACTATCGTCTTTAAAAAAAGAGTGCGGGGCAATATGGTGATTGACGCCGAAGCGGAGGTGGGGCGTTGACGTAGCTGCAGTAACCGCCGCGCCGTGGCGTCACTTGGCCCGCCATTTACCAGACTATCTCAGTTCGTGGCTTCACGTACCACTGAATAAGGCACGGCATACTAAGATACTAATAATCTTCCCTTTATCTTGCACTCCGCTGCCCCTAGCCTCCTCCACTGGGAGTGGAGGAGGCAGCGAACTTGCGCAAGTTTACGATAACGCTAGAAGCTTCAATGCCGCTTGTATTGATGCATGTTGACGGACCGTACCACTGATCAGATCATCGATAACCGGCACTCGTTTCCATATCAGCGTACAGCATGCCCTTGCTTGCTGTTGTTTGCATTTCGAGTCTAGCCAACAGAAGTTCTGCCAAAAAGACTTTTGTCACGGACACGGCGATGGGGACAGCCGGCCATTGTCAACGTGACAATGCCGTTCCCGTTACTAATTACATTATATATGTGTATGCTGCCAGACATTCGCGACGTTGGCTGCGTTTCCGCATTGACACTGTAGGTGATAGCTTATGCACCCATGTGCCCGCACAGTCAGTCAATTTCTCTTCCCACTACTAATTATATTATACGCATTTATGCTGCCATACATAGGTGATGTTGGGTGCCCTGCCACGTAGACAATGTAGGTAATCGTGCATGCACACATATGCCCGTACAGACAGCCTGTTTCTGTTGTTTAATTTGGCTAATAGGCAAGTTTGGTCTGTACAAAAGCGCGATTGCTTGCAGTGCATAGCATGAACACGGTGCCACCACAGCCTAAGTAAGGATGCAAGTTTCTTTGAAAGTCCTCTTGCCTGCATCATAATCTAAATATTCATATTCTTTACATCTCCGTGTGACAAAACAAGGACTGTAGAGTAGTGCCCCCTAACCCAAATATTACGAGTGCCAAAGTTCGTTCTCATCAACTGTAGGGACAAGCTATAATTACTGCATCGCAACTAAGGGCAACAGAGTCACA
>NW_023614013.1:0-40222 GCF_013339725.1 Rhipicephalus microplus | reverse complement strand
ATGACAAACAGTAGTGATTTTCTTCAAAGTTTGACCATTAGTGTTTTGTGTACCGTGCGCTCAGTCCTATCGGGTTAAAATAGCTAATGTCTAAAACTACGGTGCTGGTGATTTGACAAGACTTCACACTGCATCAATGCATGTAACATTGGACTTGGTAACCGCATCAGGCTTGAGACGGTGCTAGTCGACCTAGCTACTTTATTTATGCGACGGGTGGCAATTAATACACCTCCCACCTTTCTCTCTCGGCCTCCTCACAGAGTTCCTGCATTAGTTTTCCAAGTCATGGCATATGGTTGGTTGTCGTAACTGCACGTTGGTATCCATAGTGGCTGCATCACCCGGAAAAAATATCTCTTCTGTCGGGCCGCTCACGGATACTCCAGATGCTCATAAATAGGCTGCTAACAAAAAAAGTGTGTTCCTAGCTGTCACGTGCTGCTACGTCTCAACTTAAGATTTCAAAGTACCGAAAAGTTCTTTCTCAATTTAGAAAATTGACAGGCTCCACCATGAACAATCTCCATATCACCCACGCTTCCAATGTTGTTCGCGCATGGTTTCTTTATGACGTTTCTAAACCCCGGGGTTGCTGGCCCGCAGGACACTAGATGCAATTTCGGGCACTAATGATCGATGTAGGGGCACCTAAAACTCCAGGTTGTTGCAATTTCCAGAGCCCTGCTCTAGTGTGTCCATGGTCATCATATGACGGTTGTGTGAGGTTGGTACCGAACAATTACTGTTACCTTGACTTCTAAGGTAGCTGCAAGGAGGCTACACTTTGGATGGTAGAATCCTTGAAGCCTGTATGCTTAGATTAAGGGGCATGTTAAAAAGCCCAGGCTACCGCAATTTCCGGAGCTCTACTCTATGGCGTCTATGGCAACCATGTGATGGTGTGGTGTCGTTGAACTCGAACGATTATTATTATCTTAGCTTCCGAGGCAGCTTTGAGACCATGGATGCAATTGTTAACTGTTCCGACAGAACCATCGTCAAGGAAGACATTTAATACTTGTGTAGTTAGAAGTGGTTTGGGTACACGACCATAGAAGAGCAAAATTTCCAAAGAACTCTACCAGATCATTTTTTATAATCTTATCATTTGGGTGCTTGGAAACCCTTCAATTTTATTCACTTGGCCAGAACCATTGCGAGAGGGTTTGTCCAAAAAAGCAGAGATGACCCGCACCCGGTAGCGAAATGGTGGAAGCACGTCTTTCCATAGCCACAACGAAGCACCACAACGTGTCAACCGAAAACAGAGTTCCGCGACAGACGATCACATCACCAACTCGACCTGAGCTGTCGATTAGTATTAGCGGTGTGGATTTCGTATTTCAAGCAAAGCTTCGGTTGCTATAGCTACCAGAGATAAGCCTGTCTCGTCTGGGAAATTTGGTGGGGCCTTCGATAGATATCAGATGCTGTAGTTTGGTCAATAGCGTTCCTTCGTACAAGCCGATATTCGACCCCGTTTTGACCAGTGCATGTTACGCGGTGGTCGACACAGAATTGTGCGCAATTTCGTCTACACCACTTTTGTGAGCTCCACCGCTAAAGAGTGAGTTGTCTCGGAATTCACCTTCTTATTAGCCTAACAAGTGTTGAAATTTCGGCGAATTGTTACAGGTTCGTCTTCTTGCAAATTGTGCGACAATGGAACGACATGTGGGCGCTCGTGTGTCTCGTTTTGTTCCTTCCATTTGCCACATCTGCTACGCAGTTATCTAGTAGATGAATCTCGATAGCGTTAGCATTAGCCATCAGAAGAAATAGATATTTTCAGCTGCATTAGAAAGCAGCGTTGATTCTCGCCTGGAGGTGAGGTTGCGCTTAACGGTGAAAGTTGGCGCATTTGGCAGGAGCGTACAAATAATTTTCTGGGGAAGTGTGGAGGCAGAATGAGGTTTATGCCTCCTTGGCATTGCCAAAGATGGCGTGAGATGGCATGGAATTACGCTAATTGGCTGCGCAATAGGTTTTAGGGGCATCGCTCCATGCCCGAATAGTTTGAAGGGGGTGAAGCACCCCTGCACGTTCATTTAGGTGCATCATAGTTGGTCTGACTAGTTACGAAATTGCCCACTCAGCGTGCTTCATGATTATAACGTTTTTCGGGGCGAGCTTCTTTTTTCCTACAAGTGCCTGTTGTGCCTTGCACAATAGCATGGAAGTACCAATTTTCATACAGGTGGGTATGTTTTTATGATCATTGGCTTGTGTCATCCTATATATGTGTCACTCTCCGATTAGCTATGGTATCTTGCTAATGAACAGGCTGTCCTATGTATGCTTTGTTTCCTTTGTTGTGAGCTTGTATGCCTTACGGCTCCAATCGTGTTTCCGAAGGTAAACTGTGCAGTTTCTCATCTCCATGAACACTAAGGCTTCGATATGCTGTAAATAAACAAATAAATAATAAATTAGTAATATTTAGTGTATCTTTTTGCCGCTAGACAACGCCCGAAAGTTATAAGAAGTTTCCAACTAGCCCTGCTGTCATAAAAGTGCATGATGAAATAAAACAAGCATTCACCCAACTGGATATCTTGGAAAACCAAATAGTTTGCTTCCTGCCAAATGTGTTCAACGAGCTCTTGCATTCATTATACGAATGTTTGCATGAGTGCATTCGTAGTTTCCCTTTTCGGGCTTAATATTTCAGTTGAATATACTGTTCTTACAAGGCGATTTCTAAAAAAAAAGCATGTCATTATGTGGGCGTACTCTGGTATACAGTACAAAATATTCTGCTCAACCTTGTAATCTACCACGATACATAAACGTCTTTATCGGCTCGCCAAAAGAGAAATCTCCACTACCAACCATTGCAATTACCGCAACATTGGGTCACTTATATCTTGCCTAAGTTTTTGTACTCTCGAGAAAAATTGTGTGACCACTCATTCGAAGGGACGATGCAGTGGTGCATGGGCAATAAATTTCGGTCAGGTTTTATGAGACATTAATATACATCGATTTCAGCAGGAACCTGCAAATCAAATATCATACACTATTTTCTTTTGCATGTTCTTGAACGAGACGAATAATCAAGTTATCACGTTTTTTCTTTAGCTTGAGTAATAAATCCACCGATAAATGCATCGCTATCGTCGCATGTGATAGTTCTTCTTGTTCAGTGCGATTGTCAAGTTTAACGCTTCGAAATATTCTTTCGATACTACATACTTCTTGGCAAGCAGGCACATTCTCACAGACTACGGCTGTACTCGACAATTTAAGCACCAAAAGAAAAGCCGAATGGACAAAAGACGATTGACGTATGCTGTGAAGCAAGGTTTACCGGAATTGACCAAAGTGTTTGAAGGCTCATATAAGGACCAAACTGCAGGTGGCGGTGCTCCGTTAAAATGGAGTGCGCTCTAATTTCCTCTTCAAACTTGAGGAGCGTTCTGTGCCACTTGCCTCGGCTGTTCAATTGAGACTAGTCGTTCATTTAATCACGAGATGGTGCCGTCATGGGAGTGTTCGACAAATTTTCATCGTTTTGGAAACTCTCGCAGATCGGTGGAAACTACACGGCAGACTTTGCTTCCAATACTACTTACTCTTGATTGAATTTGCATATTTATTGCTCCTTGAACTTTGGATTTCAATACGACTGCTCGTTTTCATATCACCCTGTCAGAAATGTAGAACCTGAGAAGGGTTAGTATAGGAGGACCTCAAAATGGCAACGATGTGCCCTCTAAGCCATAAGTCATGATAGTAGAAACTACGCACACAGGACAGGACAGTCTCTTAAGTTTGCGCTCTCGTGGAAAATTTAATTGAGATACATTGTTACACAAGACCGTCTGAGAAGTTTGAGTCTCATCACCTGTGCGATGAACACATTTTTCAACGAGTCCATAATATCGGAAGCAGATGCCACTAGATATTCGCTGTTTGCCTTTGAGAAGCCATGCGCCACTAGTAGCGGCCGTCTGGCCGTGTTTGAAGGAAAAAAAGCTCAGATATTCTGTGGTAAATTTGCGGAAGCACCTTGAGGTTCAATGACTAATCGACACTAGATAGTGGAAAGAAATCCGTATTTTTTTTTGGTCCGAAAGTTCCCCCCACAATAGCGGCTCAGCCTTTGTGTGGTCTTTCCTATGGCAATGCTAGACGAAGATTCCCAGACGCTGCCCAAGAGAATATTGTGGATATGCCTAGTACTCTGAGCCTTATGCATTAGGAATATTTCATATATGGTATAATAAACTTATTTTCATGAAAACTGTATTGGGCGTTTCAGTTCACTTATTAGCTATGGGTGTCTACAACTGTTTTGCGAATGTATCAAAGTATTCTAGAACATAACTGGCGAGAATTGCATCGGATACAATCGTTGCATGCTAGTATCTTGTATGTGTATTTCTAAGAAATATGTATCCTATCGCGATACAGATTCAAGATATTTGGGTGCAGCATAGCCTGGTAACACCTCCAATGTGCACGCAACTACTACCAGGCACACGTGTATCCACTTGCTGACAGTCGGCTAGAAGTGAGAACGCAGCATAGGCCAATACCTATAGATTTATTAATTTGATGCTTATCTGAACATACAATATACTGCTTTGCCAAGATTACCTTGTGGAACAATCGCTAAATAGACTGCACTTCTTAAGCTAGAATATGTGCTTCTAAATCAGCTCATTAAAATCAAGGGCTATAACCTAATACTGTTTTCTCCAGAATTCATCATCGACGGTAACCAATAAGGTGTTCAAGTCCCTTTGGGGGAGCGAGAAACATTAGAGCACAATTGCAGTCTGGACAAAAACGAGCGTGCGAGCTTCAACGTCCACGTGTGCTTCCCACGTGCGCTTTGTTTCCCAGTTTTCCCTCCTGTTTATTTTCAGTGTCACTAGCGTTAACCACTTTGCAGTAGTGCCTACCACATTGCCTGCATCGGTGATCGTGCATATTAAATGCTAAGCACTTTTTGCGTACAGCAGCCACTTTTGACGTCTATATACAAATCTTTCTGTCTATCCGCCTACGTCTGTGTCCTCCCTTGTCATCTTGACTTAACAAACAATTATGAATGTCCTTCCTGGAATAAAAACTACATAGGCATAGGAAGCCAGTAGTTTTAAAACGGGCTTGGTATAACGCATTTTTTGCATTTTTGTGCTTCCTAATCTTGTCAATGTTTCTAAACCTGCAGGCATAATCGGGCTGACGCTGGCTCCTCAACTGTACTTGGTGTTCGCCATGGATGTCTGGGCACAAGCTATTCATGGTGCCAACTACTGTACAACGCCCCTGGGAATGGTCAGTGCTTCAGAAGCATTTCAACTTTTTTAAAGTCACTCTGCTGTCCTTTTACGATTCTAAGCAAATGGTCTTAGGAGTGACTGCATTTGTCTTAGCAAGCATCGTGTGTTACAAAAGCACTTTTTTATAGCGTCATAGAAGTGCTCCGAACTTCTTCTAAGTGACTATCATGTCGTTTTACAATTGAGAACAAATGGTCTTAAATGAAGTGTGTGTGTCGTAGTGAGTATGGTGTTACAGATCTCTTAGCTTTTGTTGAAACGACCATCCTGTCGTGTTACAATCGAAACCGAATGGTCTTAAATGAGAATGCATGTGTCATAGTAAGCATAGTGTGTAAAAGTACTTTTCTTATCTCGTTGGGCCTCGTTGTCGTCTGACAACTGTTAGCCCGCTAAATGACTTTTTAATATTGGACATATTAAATAGTGCTCATCTCTTTTATTGTTCAATCTAGTCTAACAAGCAATAGTGGGAAATCATAACTACCTGTAGTCAGCTTAAACACTATTAAAATGTGACTGGGCGTAAATTGCCCCACGATTGAATATAGAATATACACGCGTGGCACATCGTGTGCGACCAGTGTTGTGATCTCATACCAGCTTTTGCCGTAAATTTTAGACCCTGGTAAGGGCTAATATAGCAGAACCGTGAAATCACTATGCCCCCACTAAGCCATGATTCATAATGATATCTACACTGGTTTCGTCGAACAGGTCAAATGTGGCGTCCCCACTTGGCGCTTTCGTCATCAGTAACCAACTTAAGAATGTCCGGTAATAACAAACTCGTTGAGGTTCGGGGAATTCACCTAGGTATGAAGAATCTAAAGTTTCAGAGTAGGCTTTCTGTAAAGCACTTTATTGTATATTTGTGCTTCCTGATCTTGGATTGTCAATGTTGCTAAAACTGCAGGCTCATTTGGGCTTATGCTGGCTTCTTAACTGTAGTAGATGTTGGACATGGATGTCTAGGCACAAGCTATCGATTATTTCAGCTACATCACTCCTATGAACGGTTTACCTACAATGCTCCTATGAGCGGTCAGTACTATAAAAGTATTCTGTTCAAGTGACTACTGTGTCATTTTACATATAATAATAGGATTTTCAGAGAAGGCAATCACAGGGAGAGCAGAAAGTTATGTGGGCTGATTTGACTGCAAAATTCACATGTACCTAGTGGCAGCAGAAAGCACAAAACTGGGTTAATTGGTGGATCATGAAAAATGCTTCGCCTTTCAGAGGGTTCAGTCATGCTGATGATGACGAATAGCACATTAGCCCTAAGAGAAGCTGCGTAAAGGTCTTGATGTGTTTATGCTCAATTTTCACAAATGCTTTATTGGTTCCTCAATGGTGAGCGTGTTGCAGCGCGAAGATAGGCTATGATTTCTAGCCTAGGTCTGCTGATTTATACCACTCGACTGCAGCTTGCAGACTCGTGAGCATTTGCATAGAAGGCTTATTGCATAAAAGTAGAAAAGGAGCCCTACAATGAAATCTGCTGAACAATTTGTGGTGCTTGTGTTCGATCTTTTTCCGAGCCTGTTTTAGAAATGCAATCATCTTATAGTAGGAGACATTATTGGCTTGCTTTCAGGTTTAAATTGTATTCATGATTCACCATAAAAAATAGTCTACAGCATTAACCATGCATGTTTCTAAAAAAAGTGTGCAGTTTTAAAATCTAGTTGGTGTGAGTGTATTGCCTGCTGGATTCAGATACCTTTAGATCGCCTTTACATTAACGTGGTAATGTAGGAGAATAGTGGAGCACTTCAGCAGCTCATATGGAAAATTAAGTTTGTGATTTCAATTAACTGGTATCTAAATATAAACATATGCATAGTACAGATTTTCCACTAAATATTTCTGAGAAGAGGATATATTAGTTGAGTAAATAACACGAGCCCATGTAAGGTTATGCTCTATAGATCGTCTATAAAGCCTTTAGCAGCAGGTACTTAAAAAAAGTGTCTACAATAGGTTTGAATTGGCTGTTATTTCTGTCCACTGTACCCGTATTAAAATATGAAAATGGTTAATTGTATTCGCAGCTCCTCTTTGACATGAAGGTCAAGGTGGGAATTGAATGACCACATCATCGATTCCTTCAAGATGAAATGCCCCACGAGTAGTTTCTGGTTGTCCACCGGTGCCTTCCTGTCAGACTGTCACTCTCAGTGGGCTCCCTCCTTTCTACGTAGGTGTATGTTATTCTGCCCGTCTGTTTTTCTCAGTATCTGCATTTCTTTGTCCATTTATCTGCCATTTATCTGACTCTGTTTGTTAGTCTATCAGTCTGTATGCGTTAATATATTTGTCTGTCTCTGTATTTACCTGCGTACAAATTTGTCTGCCGTCATTTCCTTGTCTATCTGTGTTCATCTATGCTTCTGCCTGTCTCTATTTTTGTTATACTTCACCTTGTCCGAAAATGTCGTTTTATCCATTCATGCATCCCTCCATCCGTCCATCTCTACGCATGCCTTTCCGTCCGTCTGTCTGCCTGTCTCTCTTTCTCCCGTCAGTGCGTCTTTGTACTCGTGGATTTTCTGTGTCTATCCATCTGTCATTTTTGTCTCTGTATGTCTCTCTGTCTGTCTCCTCGTTTGTTTTTTTTTTACTGTCCATCTGTATGCGCCTGTGTCTTTTCCTGCCTGACTCTCTGTTATTCTGAAATCGGTTTTTCTGTGTTCCTATCCATCTGTCCATTTGTCTGTTTCTCTGTATGTCTTTGTCCGTCTGTTCGTCCGGTGTTTTCAACGTCTGTCTGTCCGCGCTTATGTCTCTACTGTTCTGTCTGCATTTGAGGTGTCTCTCTATCCATCCGATAGACCATCTTTGCATCCTTCCGCCATTCTGTCTTTTAAGGGCGAAGTTTTTTAGGTCGTGCTTTGTTCTCTCTTTTGTAATAGTAATGTGTAGCAACCTCCAGCTTGAGTCGCTCAATCGATTGCATTGTATATGTGCTTGGTAATAATATTGCCACCATTTATGTACGAGCCACTGTGGCTCATACGCGTTTTTGGGCGCGAAGAAGAAAACATCTTCGTTGCTCTGGTTCAAGTGAACTCCTGGCTGCAGGTCTTGTTTTGTTCGTGACATTACTGGTGGAGACGCTGGGTACGTGTACTTCGGCTGTGTCGGCCATCGTGGAGACAGCTACATCACCCAGAGCAAGAATTAGCCGCCACCTGCGTGGGTTACCTCCTGAATTTGGTCCCTTGGCATCGACACCCAGAAAGATGGCAACTGCGATGACAAGCCAGGCGGTCCAAACCAGCGATGGCCATGATTCGCTTCTCGCCCATGTTTTTCACGTGCCACAGACACCAAAGCCGTTCCATGGAGACATCTTCGAGGATGTTGATGACTGGCTAGACCACTTTGAACGGGTTGCCAGTATCAACGAATGGGACGATGTTCGCAAGCTGCGCCGAGTTTATTTCTACTTGGAGGATTCTGCGAAGACGTGGTACGAGAACCACGAGGGCTCCTTTGCAACATGGCAAGAGTTTAGCCGACAGCTCCGTGACGCCTATCGCAACACCGAAAGGAAGGAGAGGGCCGAACAAGCCATATCCAGCAGAAACCAACGGCCGAACGAACGTGTATCCATGTTTGTCGAGAACATGCTTCGACTCTTCAAGTGCGCGGACCCTGCCATGCCTGAGGAAAAGAAGGTGCGCCATTTGATGCGCGGAGTAAAAGAACAGCTTTTCGCTGGGCTCGTGCGCAATCCACCGACGACAGTCGCCCAGTTCATCAGTGAGGCAGCTACGATAGAACGTACGCTGCAGCAGCGGTCGTCACAATACGAACGCCAGATCCCGGCCACCACATGCTCTATCGGCTCTGACAGCGAGAGACAGACCCTCGCAGACTTCATTCGAAGTATCGTTCAGGACAAATTGCGACAGCTGCAGGCAGTGGGATCCCATCCACCCGTGTCAGCCCTCGCGGATGTAATCAGACAAGAAGTCCGGCAGGCCGTCACACCCCTAGCCCCAATCGCACCGCCGATTCCCGAGGCCCCAGTCCTGACATACGCAGCGGCATTGCAATCCCCTGCGCCACCGGCTACAGATACTGCTATGCGGCCAAGGTACCAGGCTATGCAGCCATTTCACGACACTGCTTCAAGCCCACCTCTCGGCTCAAGGTTTTCGAGCCCACCCACCTATCCGCCGTCCATCTCGAGACAAAGTGGTAGCAAGGCAAGCACGTGGCGCACCTCGGATAACTGTCCGCTCTGCTATCACTGTGGCGAAGCGGGTCACGTATACCGGAACTGTCAATACCGGCAACTACGTCTCCGCGGCTTCCACCCTGATGCTCGATGCCCGCGCTACGGTGAGCGCCCCCGCGAAATTGAAGCCTATCTCACGGGCCAACGTACTCCTTCGGCTATTCGGCACCACCAGTCGAGATCACCATCGCCTCGCCGGTCTACGTCACCCAGTTTGCCCTCATCATCTTCCGCTCCTTTCAGGAGCCGGTCACCAAGTCCCCGCAGGGGAAACTAGGAACGGCGACTTCTGGGGGTGAAGTCGCGGCCCAGCGAACTGTAAAAGACCCTCCTTCGACGCAACGACCAGACGAGGGCGATTCCGGTTTTGCAGTGTTCTCCGACAGCAAAAAGATTGTTTCTGCCGAAATTGCCGTCTTCGTCGACAATCATGCTGTTAACGCCCTCGTCGACACCGGTGCCGACTATTCCGTAATGAGCGCAACACTGGCATCTGAACTGAGGAAGGTTACGACGCCTTGGCAAGGACCTCAGTTGCGCACGGCAGGTGGCCATCTGGTGACGCCTACTGGTATGTGCACGGCACGCATTCGAATACGTAAGTCAACATTTGCGGGCTCTTTCCTCGTATTGCGCGCGTGCTCTCGGCCAGTCATTTTAGGAATGGACTTCCTTCGTGAATACGGCGCCGTCATCGACCTCCGTGAATTACTTGTGTCGTTCGAGGATACTGACAGTACGCGATTCCGGAAAAGAGCGCTCCGTGTTACCGACGATTCTCTGACTCTCCCACCTCGAAGCAGCCTCTTTGTCAAAGTAGAATTGGGACAGGACTTGTCTGACGCGGTAATTGCAGAGGCCAATTTGTCTCACCTTATTTCACAACAAATCTGTGTTGCCCGAGGAATCATTCAGCCTAGCAATAGTCATGCTCACCTGCTGGTCACGAACTTCAGCGACGAATATCGCCACCTAACGAGACACACTGCCATTGCATATTGTGAAGAACTTGCCGATGCCGATGGTCCATTGCTGTTAGCTTCATTTTCATCGAATGGCCACCCTGACGAGGCCTTCGTGAGCACTCTCGACGTAAACGAGAGACTACCTTCGGCTTAACGAGAAAGCCTTTTGCGTATACTCGGCTCATTTCAAGACTGCTTTGCCACTACGTCAAAGGTTGAACAGACACCACTTGCTCAACATCGTATCATCACGGAACCTACTGAGAGACCCATCCGACAACATGCCTATAGGGTGTCGCAAAAAGAGCAAGATGCTATACGTGACCAAGTCCAGCAGATGCTTCAGGACGACGTCATTCAGCCATCGACCAGTCCCTGGGCTTCGCCAGTTGTGCTAGTAAAGAAGAAGGATGGTACGTTGCGTTTTTGCGTTCATTACCGTAAACTGAACAAGGTTACCAAAAAGGACGTTTATCCTCTACCCCGGATAGATGACTCGTTGGACCGTATACGCAACGCTAAATGTTTTTCCTCCATGGATTTGCGTAGCGGCTACTGGCAAATCGCAGTGGATGAGCGTGACCGCGAAAAGACGGCGTTTATTACTCCCGACGGTCTGTACGAGTTTAAAGTGTTGCCTTTTGGTCTATGCTCAGCGCCAGCTACTTTTCAAAGAATGATGGATATGGTTCTCACGGGGCTCAAATGGCAATCATGCCTTGTTTACCTTGATGACGTCGTGGTCTTTGCAGACACGTTTGAACAACACGTCCAACGCCTTTATGCAGTTCTTCAGGCAATTAGAACAGCGGGGTTGTCTCTCAAACCCGACAAATGTCATTTTGGATATGAAGAACTGAAGTTCCTTGGTCACGTTGTGAGCCATGCTGGCATCCGCCCAGATCCCGAGAAAACCCGCGCCGTTGCCACCTTTCCTGTGCCTACAAATAAGCGCGACCTACGCCGATTTCTGGGGCTCTGTGCGTATTACAGGCGCTTTGTCAAAAACTTCTCGAAGATTGCTGAACCCCTCAACAAGCTTACAAAAGACGGTGTCTCGTTTGTTTGGGGTCCCGATCAGTGCCATGCGTTCGACACCCTCCGAAACCTCCTCCAGGCTCCTGTACATGGCTTCGTGAAGGAGGGCCATTAACACCCCTTTTTTCTTTTTTTCTTTTTTTTAGCGGCAGTGCTCGACAGCCCTGGTGCCGCAGGAACATCTTAGAGGTAAGTAAACTCGGGACTTTCAAATTGAGATTAGCACAAAAACAAATTTGTGTCGTGAAGCGGAGCACATTAAATTAGCTAGTATGTCTCTAACTCATGTGTCGTAAACGACCACTGCATTTTCTCGCTTCTCTGGCACGTACACCATTAAGCTAAGCATGCTTTCATTCAGATAAAACTGCAGGAGTGACATATGCACGGAAAGCCTTGACGTCGATAATGGCTTGCAAAATGTCAGAGTGTCTGTGTTAACATCACGTCCAGCCACGGCCGTTTGGTTTTATAATGACTGCCTCGTCGCCGTAGCGTGGCGGGAACCGTTATGTTCTATTTTTATTACTTTTTTGAAACCCGCTTGCCAGGCTTGCCCGTCTAAGCATCGAGTTTTTGTAGTTAGTTGTTTCGCGCACTCGCCATAAGGTACATAAGGTACAGAATTCAGTGATCTCCCTCTTTCAATGCAATCTTTTTGTTATTTTCACTTCTTCCTTCTTATAAAGGGCACGGTTTGCATTGTTAGTCATAGTAATATGTATGCCAAGTGTTTTGCTTAAGAAATAAGCGGGTGTATATTGTGGCTGCCCACCACTAAAGCTGTTGTCATTTGAGTCCCTGAAAGGCATGCGGTTTTTCTTTTGAACAAAATAGTCTAAGTGGTGAAGACAAGCGCTGAATTCAGGTCTGCCGAGCTTGGTAATCTTCCAACCATATAGTCGAACCTACAGACAATCAAATAATCAATCAATCAATCAATCAATCAATCATTTTATTTCCTTTTGATGAGGCGGAGTACAGGACTTAAAGCTCAAGAGCTTGACGAGGTCCGGACCCCGTTCAGAAGTTGACAAAGCAGCAGGAATGGCAGACAATCATGCATAACGAATATGATATAAACCTATAGTGTATACAATCACAAAAACTAATACAAAAATTTATGAAAAAAGCGCTAAAAGTTAAGAGAATAGTTGAAATGTATGGTCATAAAGTGGCATGAACATGGAAAGCAATAATAGGAAGGAAAGATGATCCTATTTCTGAGAGAAGTGTTATTCAGGAAAATATATCGGCTGGGCGAAGTGTTTAAAGTGACAGTTTTGTTTAGAGGAAGGATCAAAATCTTCGCGGTTTAAAAAGTTTAACCGAGAAGGTAGTCTGTAGAACAATGATTGTTCGTCACAAAAAGTTCTTGGGGTGGGTACAGTCCAAACTTCATTGTGCATGGCGAGTCGAACACCTGTGTTTACGTCTATTTTAGAAAGATTTATTGTCGCATTGGTACCATGCTTAACAAACTCTTTATAACATAACATCGGCGTGTGATTGTATGAAGAAAACTGGAAGGATATCGTATTTGGGAAAAAGAAGGTTTGTAAAGTACAGATAGTGTTCAGCAGCAATATGTCGTATGGCTCTTTTCTGTAGTAAGTGCAACATGTGCAAATTCATCACACCGCTTGTGCGCCACACTAAGCTACAGTACTGTAAGAAAGATAATACCAGTGCATTGTATATCCAAAATTTTTACCTTAGTGGGAAGAATCCATCGCATACGTGTGAGGGCACCAATGGCCGATGACATTTTAAATGTAGATTATCAACATTTACACTCCACGTAAGGTGTCGTGAAAAATATACTTCAAGAGTACTAACAGAATCAACCATGTCTAACTGCTGAGAGCCCAGAAATAACTTCATTTTATTTATCAAGGTTCTTTCTTTAGGCGTATATGAAATGACTTGTGTTTTTGAAGGGTTAGTTTTAGTAAATTCACTGAAGCCCAGGAATCTGTAGCGGACATTGTTTTATTAGCCATTTCTTCTATCTCTGTTTCCAGGCTTCCTGTAATAAAAACTGTTGTGCTATTGGCGTAAGAGACAAATGTTGTGTTATTTGTGCAGCGTACATTGTAATATTATAAATTAAAAATAAAAATGACCTTAAAATACTTCTTTGTGGCACACCAACAACGACCGGCTTTCATGCAGATATTTCATTGTTGGCAACTACAGATTTTGCCCTGTCTAAAAAATAGGATTTCAAAAGAGCATGTGCTGTCCCACGCACACTATAGTTTTCTAATTTGCCGAGAAAGATGGAATGATTAAGTCACATGCCTTAGAAAAGTCGACGCATATGCATAATGTCATTTTTTTACGACTAAATGCATCTATGATTATTTATTTATGAGCCAAGAGGGCTGTTTCAGTATAGCGATGCTTCCTGAAGCCATATTAAAAATCTTGAAAAAAGTTGGGGTGATTGAAATTGATAACAATCTGATATATAATAATGTTTTGATTGCTTTTGAAAATACTAGAATTATTGAACAAGGTCTATATTTGTTTATGTTCTCTTTATCAGCATGTTTGTAAACTGGAACCACGTGCGAGATCTGCAGTTGTTTTGAAAATACACCTGTAGATAATACTAAATTATAAATATGGGCAAAACATGGCATATGATGTCAAGCATATTTTTATGGGGTGACTCTAGACACCATCGGCGTCTATGAAGCGGCTGCTGAGCTTCCCTAGTTCGGTGGTTGTATGTCCTTGTGGTATGTTCATTATAGTGGTGTGTCCATTGTGGTACATTGTAGTATGTCCTTTAGAGTGACATAAACAAGCAAAAATGCGTGGGCATGATTACGTTTGGATGCTTTGTTGCCAGCGGGCAGCTCAGCGGCTGAGGTGTAGCACCGCTGAATTCGAGGACGTGATTTCGAGTCTTGAAATAAATGGAAAGCATAAACGTGCTGTGTTTGCAGAAAAATAGGGTGCTTTGACGCAATTTTTGAATATACGCTTACACGCTTCAAGGAAATATATCCAGCCAAAAATGAACGAACACAGGAAACACAGAAGAAGACGGGAGAGCCACTTTATACCTTTCACTGTTTCCTGTGCGCGTTCGTCATTAGGCTGGATATATTTTTTTGACGTGAAGTATCCACTGACCAAACAACGGTTTTACTAACCTACTATAATAATACATCATGTCCTTCTACATGTATGTTTATCTTCATTTAGTTCTTAACTAAAGGGCACATTACTGACCTAAGACCATGAGGGGGCTTAGGTTACAAACCTAACGACAAAGTTGAAACATGTAAAATGAGGACTCGTCCAAACACTTCACACAGACATTTTCATTTGTCGTGTACATAGTGCCAAGCATACATCCCACTGTTCATTTCAACACCTTTTTACTTAACCCCGTTTTCTTTCAAACTTGGTATCGAGTCGGAAATTGTGGTTGCAGCAAGTTACGAGAGGGAGTCGCAATGGTAAACTGTGATATACGACACGCATTATATTGAGTTACAATATTCCACAATGAAAAGTGCTAAATAATTACCAGTAGCATTGCGCAGTTTTGACTTGAGTAGGAGCGGCCCAGTCTGAGCGACAATGGAGTCATAGTGCACTCGTCACGCTCCATAGTGCCTCCTAAGTTGCTACAAATGCATGTGCACCTCTTCTGCCATTTCTGTTTGTATGCGAAGATTGGCATGTGAAAACTCAACACCTCTACAACACCTACACCACCAGTTTGAATCATCATCATATATATATATATATATATATATATATATATATATATATATATATATATATATATATATATATATATATATATATATATATATATATATATATATTTGCACTCACGACTTTTTTTGTTCAGACGGACTCACTGGGACACAAAATAACAAGAATATTACTCAACCACACTCACTCAGCCCCAGACTCACGGCTCTATCGGAACCTGATTGAGTCCGAGTGATTTGACCAAAAGCTTGTTAGTCTAAAATAACCTTTCCGACCGTAGTGTCCCTGTTCCTTAACGCCAATATTTCACGTAATTGATGCTCTTCTGGGCGTCTCTTGATTGAGTTCTTCGGAGCGGGACTTCCGAGTGATTTCAAAGCACTAAGAGCACTTTTTTTTTCAACAAGACAAAATAAAATATATTTATCAAAAACTTCCCTTGAAGAGTTGGCAGTGGGTAGGTTATGTCACCCTCTTTGTAATTGACACCTTAGATCAAATACTATTGAAAGAATTCATGAGTTGTAGTGCTTTAAATATGCTTGAGTAGACTTTAAGATAAAGATGAATTTTAATCAAGTTGGTATAAATTGGAAAGATGAGTAGATACGAGTGCTGCCTCGAGTTTTAATGCCGTGTGTCTGAAGTGCGTCGCTTTCATCGCAACACCATACGCACCGGTTTGTGGGTGGACGTTCGTCGTTCTGCAATGACTACCGAGTGCGAAGGACTCGTTTCGGAAATGCAGCAGCCGTCGCACTATTTGTCGCCCCTTTTCCGCTTAGCACACGCACCATGAACGCCATCAGTGATTCCTTATTGTGACATTAAAATAAACTCTTTTCTTCTGCGTGCTAAAGAAGATATCGGAAATGGCCCCAGATCTTTGGTTTTTCACTTTGTTTCAGTTCTCTGATGTGTGAGCACCTTTCTATAACAAAGTGTCTATAGAAATGAATCAAACTGCGAAGAGATATTTCCCCCGTCCAATGTGTTACCCCGCGGAAGCAAAGAGGACAAAAAGAACCGAAAAGAGAGCTGATTATTTCGATTCACCAAGGCAGAGCTGAATAGATTATCTGACTTCCGTCATGATCGCTGCCTCTAATGTATTAATTCTGTCTGTTTTTTTACGTGTGATTACTGCTAAATTCAGTTCCGGAACATTTCGCCATTCTGTATTCTAGATACTCACGCTTTGATTCTTACTACTATCCTATCGTCACTCAACTCTTTTGAAACTTCCCTTTTCGACTCTAACTTCCGTTCAATTCAGCCTGTCCCCCTACTGATCTCGAGAAGCATATAGACTTGCTGCAGACATTTTGTTTTTTTTTCATACGTGGGCAACTTGAACGCTAGTTTATGCTTCAAACAATTTTTGATCTGAGATTTTCGTTTGTAGACACGTGCAGTCAGTAATTATTAAAACAGCATTCGCGATGGCTAAATGAAACCAACATGACTTATAATATATATATATATATATATATATATATATATATATATATATATATATATATATATATATATATATATATATATATACACGCACGATTGGCGTATATAAATCTTGGCGTTAAAGAACAGGGACACTATGGTCGCTAAGGTAATTCTAGACTAACAAGCTCTTAGTCAAATCACTCGTACTCACTCAGGCTCAGATACTCAACCTCACTCAGTCTGGGGCTGAGTGATGTTGAGTAATATTCTTCTTATTTTGTGTCCCAGTGAGTCCGTCTGAACAAAAAAAAATCTTGCGTGTGAGTCCGAGCTAGTCCGGCTCGGGAATATTCTAGTGAGTCTGCGTTCGAGCGAGCGAAAAGCACATGATATATTTCATCAGTAAATCTCAGTGAGTTTCACTTCTTTTGTCGACCCTTGAAGGCAGCCTTGTGAGCAGGAAAAGAACCAAGCGTACTAAATATTGTTGGGCGGAAGTTCAGGCCCCCTCAGTTTGTGAGCATTGTGTTGCTTCAGGCTATATGCATTCCATGCTATGCGCATGTAATCTGCGTGTATGTCTGCGTATGTTGTGTACCTTTGTTCTTGTTGCAATTTCTAGGCTAAAATAAGTTCAATATGTGACTAAATTGGAATATGTTACAACTATTTATTTATTGAGAGCTAGCTCTGGTCAGAAATTTCGCGAAAGAACCCTGATTGTTTTAGGATCTAACAGAAATAAGGCTACAAACACGCTACAGTAGTTCTCACTGCAATGGATACAGGCATGTGCGTGATCGCAATCTGATTTCGGGTACTCATCAATTGTGACCCGACGATCACAGAGAAGCCCTCAGGTCCTACGCTAGTGTCTGACTTTAGCAACCATTCGGTGTCAAAGGAACTGGTAGCGTCAAATCGATGACACTTCACCATCGGATGTAATGTCTTGCGATAAGAGACTTACAGTTTCCCAAATACCCTGGCCATATAACTTGAAAGATGTAAATGTCTTGCGATTAGTCACATCTTTCCAGAAAGCCCTAATCGCTGGACTTGTCTGATGTATATGTAAGCTCGTGCAATACCCGTACCAAGGAATATTTTTTAGTTCTGAGGAGGAGGGGGGGGGGGAGGCACTTGTTGACAGCCGCGACAAACATTTTTCTTTCTTACTCTATCCGGATTTCGAGGATGGGAGAGAGGGGGCAGAAAGAACTCATTACATATTTCAGTACACGAACTGTCGTTCGTTTACCAGGCAGCTCGTAGATGTCGCGCTATTAGTATTCTTTCTCGCAGACAACGACCATGGCTACCGACCCACAGTCAGCTGCCGACAGCGTAGTATGTTAGGGCGGGTTTCACCGCAACACAGACCTAATGCGCAGGTGCAACCCGCTAACACTAGTTACAACGCAAACTACCACATGAGCTACAAATGCGCAACATGGATGCTGGGGCTTTACGCCCCCAAAACTTCGGAAGTCAAAGAAACGTGCAGTCGGCAACCATATAGCCCAACACACAACTTCTAGGGCTCCACGTATTTTTGTTCTATCCAAAAAAGTCCGATGAACAACATTCGCCAGTATATAAAAAAACTACGGCGAAGTAATACACTGAAGTGCATGTAATTCTAAAGGCTCTACCTTTAAAGCTTATTAACAGAAAGTTGCGTTTTTATGTTCTTCCGCAAGTGTGATCTACACTCTTACCCATGTCATAATATTGCATGCCTCTTGTCATCCCATATGAGAATTTGTTTGATTCTCACACTCATCTATTACTCATTCCCAGTTCGAAATCATGGTGCCAAGGCTGGCGCTGGAGGCTATTTGCGACCACTCCTGTACATCATCCCATACATCTCATCAAATCTGCTTAGGCAAACTCGACGGGAACCCTTTGGAAAGGGTTCGCGAAATCTGGAAGCCGGCCAGACATCTCTTTCATCTCGGTGCTCCCGATGCGTGAATAATATGAATGCCACAAAACATCGTCAACGGCCGGCGATCTAGTCGACAAGCGATGACACTACACTCATATATTAGCGTCGTTCTTCAATAGCAGTCCCTACCCACTTCCACTTCGCCTCCCTTTCTACTAAGCCTTCTTTGTTCCGTTGCTCCAGACAGTATACTGTCGCGTCCGCGCAGGTTTGCTTAGATCCTCGCATGCGATCATGGCGCCACCATAAGGAGCTTTCGGGGGTAAAGAAACTTTGTATGGTCGATGTGCTTTCGTAATTAAGTAAAGCGAATAACTAGTGACCCAAATCTTTCAAGTTGTTTCGGAAACAAGACTCACAATACTCTTTGTTTCTGTTTCTTCATTTTTTTACGGTAAAGGGAAAGAAAAATTTGTACATGGAAGATGTGGAAGCCCTACTATGGTCTTTGATACAAAGACGTCGGGTAAGAACAGCTTCTTCGCTTTGACATCATTAAAAGAGCGACTAATGAAGGCGACGTGAAGAGCACACCGAAGGGAGAAATTAATGAGACTGTAGCGAGTACGAAATTTTACCATCAGGAGACTTTTCAATTTGAAGAGAGGAAATGCTCGAATGAAAAGTGCTGGTCGTACAAAGGTCTGATACTGAAATTTGATCGTTTTCAGTTACGCTTGCATAGAACAAGCATGCAGGTTTGGTACTTTATTTACAATTAATTTGTGAAACATTAAGTTTTGAAGTATAACTTTTTTTTTCAGAATTCTGAATGCGTTCTTCGTTTTTCTTTTCAATAATATGTGTAATACCAGTTTTCTGTGATCAAAGTTTCACAAACTTCTCTGAGAACCGCTGCCCTGAATTAAAAATGGTTGACTTCACGCTTGCATTTCTTGCAAGAAAAAGAAAGAATGGAGCTGGCAAAACGGGAGGAGATGAATTTTAGCCTGGGAACAAACTTTTTGGGATATGAACAACAAGCATTTCCTTGGTGTTTGATTTTCAGGTGATAGTGCCTTTTGGAACTATAGTGCCCCTGAAAGAAGTAACCTAATTGCAATGTGCTTACGAATCAAATGACGGACAATATTGTGCGGACATTTTTTACTATTGTGATCGCTATTTGGCAACTGCAGGCTACGCGGTACACTTCAAGATCTAAACACTGACAAAATTAAGGATCTCTTAACATTATCTAAAATGATGAAATACGTCGAATTGTCTGACTTGACGTAGCACCTAAAGTGATTGCCTTAAGTCTGCCACTGCTCTTCTGGATTGGGCGTAAGCAGTAGCTACTGCCACTGCTTACACGCAAGTACCGTATTGCATGAACATAGCTGCTTCGTGAGCACTCTATATGACGGACAGGCATGATACCCATACGAACCACTTCCCTACGCAATAATTGCGCTCTGTCACAACACATTCAGTACGTTTGGACGCACTAGAACAATTGTGTGCTGGAGAGCAAGGATTAGCAATGGTTGTGCTTGTGGATCATTTTTTATGATTATGCAAGAAAACGCAAAAAAGTAAAAACACCAGAACCCGCATTAAGTCTTAGCCAAGTCATTTCTGAGAGGCCCACTGAAGAGTTGGGTTCGTATTAGCGAGATAAACTTAGGTGAGAAAAATATGTGGGAGTGTTTCAAAGCCAATGCTCATGTTGGATATACCGTATACGAAAGAGCTTGCGAGATTTCAAAGACACTTCTTAACTATAAGCTTTGTGAATTGTATTCCAAGGCCATCGTGAGTTAGTATAATCTTGGTGGCTTTTACCCGCCTTGTAGCTTAGCGCGTTGGGTGTCACATTTCTATGCTTGGGGCCACGTTGTCACTTCTCGCCCACGGTGACCACTTTTCGATGAAAGTTATGTGCAAAGAAAACCCGTGCGCTGAAACTTAGGAGGTTGTTGAATAATCTCAGGTGCTTAAACTTGATCCGGCATCCCCCAACTACGGCGTGCTTGGTTTTTGAAAGAGGAGCGCTTAATTTAGTAGAGGCGTCTAACAGTGAGGTCTCCGATCGAGACGCGAATGACCTTAGACATCCTTTTACCACTTCGCCGTCGATGCTTAGGATCTGAGGCTCACGCTGCTATTCGCGTTCAGCTTAATGCAATTATGGTGCAGATTCCGGGGTTGCTTGTTATAACATGTTGCCTTCATCTTTCAGCGCGAAAACAAACATGTGGCGTAACTCACGAAGGGACTGTATGATTGACCTTGAACTGTAAGCATGTATTTATTTATTTATTTGTTTGTTTATGTATTTATTTATTCGCAACATGATGTTGTGAGAGACCAGGGGAAAAACTGATACAGTCAACTTGAGGGTGTCCTGGGCGCGCCCTACACAGGCTACAGCGTAAAAAGTGGCATCGAATGAACAGAAAAAAAAGAAAAAAGAACAGGAAAATCAAATGTACACATAATATATTGTACATGAATATCCTTCACGCAAAAAATAACGTGCTTTTATAGACATAAAAAACATTATAAGTAAATAAATTTTTCTCTTCAGAAGGAATGAAATACGAAAAAGAAAAAAATGTCATTTAAGAGGCATATTCATGATAAGAATAATGTGGGGAAAATTCTCCGTAGTTCAATAAATGACAATTTTCAAATGTTAAAAAGCTGCTCTTTACAGATTCTATTCAACAAGACTTAGAGCGTGAACCGAAGCATCTGTTGACCGTATTTAGTGTGAAATTTCTTAATTTGCCATTCTTCAGGTTTATGCGGAGGAGGAGGAGGAGGAAGGGAAGAAATAAAAGGCAGGGAGGTCAACCAGACGCACGTCCGCTTTGCTAACCTGCAGTTGGGGAAGGGGTGAGGGGATTAAAGGAGAAGAGAGAGAGAAGAGAAGGGCAACGTGTGTGTATATGTGACCTTGTCCATTGCACGCTTATAAGCGGTCGTGTAGTCCGGTTGTCTTTGGAAAACTTAGCAATGCCCGCGTCGCTTTGCTGGCCTACGACGCGTAGAGCCATAAACCAAGGATCTTCTCTTCGGAAAAAGGTATACTGTCTAGTGTCTCTAACGTTTCGCGTAGCAAGTTGCGTTCGCTCGCAAAACGTTCACATGAACACAGTAGATGTTCTATTGTCTCGTCCGTGTCACACGATTCACATCGGGAGCTATCCGCCATTCCTATGCGAAAGAAGTATGCCTTCTTAAAAGCTACTCCTAACCACAGGTGGCACAATGAAGTTGCATCCTGATGGGAGAGGTCCGATAGAACTTGAAGCTTTCTTGATGGGTCCCATTTGTGTAGGCAGCAGTTCCCGACACTGGGGTCACTCAGCCAAGTTTCCGACATAGTGTTAGCGAACGAGTGAAGGCCCCTTGCAGCGTCGGTTCTCGACAATGAAATCGGGGTTGTCTGGGCGTCCGCGTGGGCGGATCGGGCAGCATTATCAGCAAGGCCGTTACCGACAATACCACAATGTCCCGGTAACCCCTGGAACACCACGTCATGTCCTTTTGATAAAAATTTGTGAAGCACTTCTCTTATTTCATTCACTAGTTGTTGATGCACCCTTTGTCGTAAAGCTGATTGCAAGCTCTGAAGGGATGCCTTGGAGTCGCAGAACACAGCTCATTTTTGAAGTCGGGCTTCCGCGATATAAAGTTAGTAAGTTTAAATACCTAAGTATCGTAATGAACTCCAGATTAGATTGGAACGACCACGTTCAGCAGGTAACTTCTTCAGCGCTAAAAAACTTGGCCTTTTACGGCACAAACTTCGAGGTACACCTAGTAACGTTAAGCTTTTAGCGTATAATTCTATAATTAGGCCTAAACTGCAGTATGCAGCGGTTGTTTGGGACCCGCACACGAACAAAAACATTAAAGAATTGGAGAAGGTTCAGAGGAGGGCTGTTCGTTTTATTTATAATAAATATAAAAGAAGTAATTCTCCGTCAGGTATCATGGCACTCAATAAAATCCAACCACTACACATTAGACGCCAAATTGCCCGCTTAGCTTTTATGGAATCCCTAATTAAGTGTAAGACTGGATTATCACCCACTCTATTCATTAGTCTGTCCACCACGAGGAAATGAAAACACGACACACACATAGCCACAGTTTATCCCCATTCTTTGCCCGAACAAATACCTTTAAGTTTTCATAATTTCCACGCACGGTAGATGACTGGAATAAATTACCAGAAAGAATTTTTAGTGGAAATTTTATGACAGCCCTACACGATCATTTTAGAAACTTTTAATTACTGACGTTCAGGTTTCTTAAAGTTGTGCGTGATTTTCTAGTTTTATTTGGATTGGAAACCCTGCTATGTTTGTGCGAAAAGCCGGTTTCACCGTGGCTTGTTTATTTTGTAGTTCCAAGTGAATTCTGCGTTTTGTTGCTTCATTGTTTTGTTACATTGCATTGCATTGTATGTGCGTGAACATTTTTTTTTCTGCCCGTCCTGCTTGGACCATTAAATTGGTCTACAGTATTGTATAAATAAATAAAATACATAAAGTATAGCAGCACGTAAGGCGGCAAGCTCCGCTGCTGTGGATGTTGTCCTATGCGACAGTTTGAACTTTATAGTGACCTGGTACGTCGGGATGACAACAGCACCTGTGGAGCTGTCAGCCGAGACCAATCCATCGGTGTAAATGTGGGTCCTCTGGCCGTATTTTTCATTGAGTAGCGACAATGTCACCTGTCGTAGGACCACTGTTGAATGACGGCTCTTGTCCGTTATTCCCGAAATAGTAAGGCACACCTGTGGTTGTTGTAGGCACTACGGAGGTGACGCTGGTCTTGTCGTTGGAGTGAAGCCAAAAGGAAGGCATTCTCTATGAGCAGAAATAATCTTTGAAAACATCGCTTGTGGTCTTTGAAGTGGCAACCACTGCAACATGGTTACCAGGAACTCGGCAGAGGTGTCTTATGTGGGCTCTCAAATGGTCAGTGGATGTATGTTTGAATTGGATGCTCTCTTGCGATCATAATTGCCCCGTAGGTTGAGGTGCATCGCGGCAATCCTAAGCACACGCGTAGTGATTGTCCTTGCAAACTTTCGAGGGTGCGGATGTTCGTTTTGCACGTACTTGCCAGTAACGGCAAGCTGTAGTGCAAAAATCCCAGAAACAGTGCCCTGTAGAGCTGCATCATTCACCTTATTGATGTGCCCCAAGATTTTCCGCAGAGGAACCGCATTATAGGGACGATGGAAATTAGCCTTCTCTTCAGGTAATTGCAGTGGGCACTCCACGAAAGGTCCCTGTCAATAATCAAACCCTGGAAGCGATGGTTCTCTTCTGGTATGGAATATTTTGTCCATTGATGGTAATGGGGTATTGTGTCATGGCTTTGCGAGTAAACGCAACCAATGCACATTTCTCCGTTGAGAGGGAAAGACTTTGCTTGCGGAGATATGAGCATGTCAGGGTGGCAGCCTGCTGGACTCTTGCACGTACTTTGTAGACGAGTTACAGCTGAAGTCCGTAGACAAGTATCGTCAGCATATATGGATATGAGGTTAGTATGGGCAGACTTTCACGAAGACCTACAATCACGAGGTTAAATAAAGTGGGACTTAATACGGCGCCCTGAGGGACGCCACGGGAGGTATAGTAATTGGTGGTAGGTCCATCTGCGGTTTCTACAAAAAAGGACCTTCTCTTCAAATAATCCTGGATCCGTTGAAACATCCGACCACCGATTCCGACAGCTTCCAACGAGTCTAGGATGGCTTTATGTGTTACGTTATCATAAGCCCCTTTGACGTCGAGGAAGAATGCCAGTGGTATGCACTTGAGGCTCTTCTGTTGCTGGATAAATGTTGTTAGATCAATCACGTTGTCAAGAGATGACCTACCTCGCCGAAAACCCGTCATGCCGTTTGGGTATACGTTGTAGTACTCGAGGTACCATTCTAGGCGTGTAAGTATCATCCTTTCCATGACTTTTCCTACGCAACTAGCGAGGGCAATAGAGCGAAATGATGTTAAATCAAATGGTGACTTTCCTGGTTTGAGTAGTGGCACAAGTCGACTTATCTTCCAATCCTGGGGAACAATGCCCGCCTGCCATGAGTAGTTGTAATAACATAACAACTGTCCCCTGGCCTCCTGTTGAAGGTTGGCTAGATTGGCGTAGGTGATACCATCGGGTCATGGTGAAGATGATCGTCGGGAAGCTGTCAAGGATGTGTCAAGTTCTTCTATAGTGAAAAGATTGTCCATTCGGTGATGCCGAGTTCAGGGATAACACTCTTAATGGTGCCAGCGGACAAGGCGGACACACCAGCGATTCGTGCATATTATACTTTAGTAAGGTGGCCTATAATCCTGATAGCGTTTGTAGAATACTAGTTTTAGTTTTACTGAGCTAGCTTTATACTGTCGACATAGAATATAGTTAAAGATTGACTTTACCGGGACAATGTTGTGTCTTATAAAGAGGTCACTGGTATGTGAGGGGTATTAAACCTTCCATGCTAATCGAATCACCATTTGTGGTAAAACTGCGACCTTGTCAATGCTTTCTCTTGTAGTAGTACCCCAAACTGGCAATCCATATTTAAGTATTGGTACGAGCAAAGCATTATATAGGAACATGTTGATGCTTATAGCGCATTCAAAAGAGGCATGGCGCATTATACTAGATAGTTGGATAATTAGGTAATTTATGTGGTCATCCCATGTCATGTGCTCATTCAGATAGACGCCAACAGTTTTGATTGATGGCATGAGCTCTGCATGAGCTCTTGACAACGTGACATTTCTGCATTATTTAGCGTTACTGGTGCTAGTTGAACGTTTTTGTTCCGTGGTCGAAACAATATTGCCTACAATTATGTTGACAATTACGTGATGGGGGGACAATTAATATATAAATTGCCACCCCACGAGGTCAAGGTTTGCGCTTTATCGAGACCTAAATTTGAATGGATACTGTTGTAGCGTGACGTCACTTATCACTGCGCACCCAGTGCGCGCATTCCTGTGCGACCGATCACGTGGTTCTGCGCCTATATATGGTGCGTCTTCTAATAAACTTATCAGTTGCTTCTTGGTATGCTGTCTGCTGCTCACGTTATTACACTGGCGACGAAGATGGGATCCGCCCCCTTGTACTAGCTCAGTACGAAGCAGTATTGCGGGCGATCGGCGGTCGACAGCCATGGACCAGAAAACAACGGCAGCCATGGCCTGGGACGGTTGAACTCGGCGGCACTACCTTCGGCAAGAGGCAACGCAGTCGTCGGGGAAAGCAACCCGATAAGTATACTGCACTTTTACTGAACAATGGCACGACTAGGCAAGCTAGACGAGTTCGACGAGAAGGATCAGAATTTTGAATCCTATCTGGAGCGTTTTGAGCACTTCGTCACCGCAAATGACATCAGAGAGGAAAAGAAGCTGGCAGTATTCTTGAGTGTGATAGGACCACGAACGTACGAGGTGCTCAAAAGTTTGGTAGTACCCGCTGTTCCTGGGGACAAGTCCTTTGAAGAGGTCACAGTGCTGTTGAAGAAACACTATAGCCCACAGTGCTCGGTCATTGCCGAACGTTGCAAATTTAACAAGCGAGCACAAGAAGAGCAGGAAAGCGTCGAGGACTTCATAGTGGCCTTTAAAACAGTTAGCAAGGAAGTGCGATTTCGGTCAGTTTCTGCAAGACGCGCTGCGAGACAGAATAGTGGCAGGCATAAGACGCGAGGAAACGCAACTCGCCCTATTTGCTGAAGAAGATTTAACCTTCGAAAAGGCGTGCAAGATAGCCCAGGACCGAGAGCGGCTGCGCGACAGACAGCGTTACTTCATGCAGAAGGCAAGGAAGCGGCTTTTTATGCAATGGCGATAAGAGGAAAAGGAAGCGAAAAGAAATCGAAGCTTCGGAAGCTCAAGGAAGCCAAGCGAGTTTGCGAAAGATGTGGCAAGGCGCATGCGGCTAGTGTTTGCTGGTATAAGAACGTCCAGTGTCACAGCTGTTCTCAAATCGGTCATCTACAGAAGATGTGTCCAAGTAATCGCAGAGAACTCAAGACTGCAAACGTGGTGGACTGCTCTGATAGTGACTCTGAATTAGATGTGTACCATGTTATCAATACCGTGCGTTCTGGGTATGAAGTGCAGCTAAACGTAGAAGGGCAAGACCTCTGCATGCAGATTGATACGGGAGCAGCTGTAACACTAATTCCTGAGAGTGTGAGGCTGAACGCATTTCCTCATGTCAAGTGCGAGCCATCTCGAGTCACCCTAAAAAACATACACTGGGGAACCTGTTCCAGTAAAAGGGCAATGCAACGTTTCCGTTACGGTGGGAAAACAGTCTTGCGGCTACCCGCTATTATCGTCAAGGATAACGGCAAGCAGCTACCATTGCTGATGGGGCGAAGTTGGCTTGAAAGGCTCGGGCTTGACTGGAAAAGCGTGTTTGCTATAAATGTAAGCGACTCTCACAAGGTAGAGGCGGTTAAAGTTCCCAGGGGTGTTTTCTAAGCAACCTGGAAAAAGTAAAAAACTATCAAGCAAGGATAGTTTTAAGCCAGAATTGTACGGCTATTTTTGGCAAGGCCAGAAACGTCCCATTTGCGCTTCGAGATAAAGTGGAAGGCGAGCTAGAAAGGCTAGAGAAAAGCGGTGTTATACGCCCCGTAAATCGGAGCGATTGGGCCACGCCAGTAGTCGTAATCCAAAAGAAAGATGGTTCACTGAGGCTGTGCGGGGACTACAAAGTCACCATTAATCCTGTTTAAAGACCGACCACTACCCATTGCCTAGACCGGAAGATTGTTCTCTGCCATAGCTGGCGGCAGAGTGTTTTGTGTGTTGGATCTTTCGGCCGCGTATCAGCAGATTTCCGCTCACTGCCGAGTCCCGACCACTGCTAACTATTAATACGCACAGGGGGCTGTTCGAGTTCCAGCGCTTACCATTTGGGTAGCCAGTGCGCCAGCCCTTTTTTCAGTCCTTCATGGATGAGGTGCTCAAAGGCATACCGCACGTGGGATGTTACATAGACGACGTCATTGTGTCGGGAAAAGACTTAGCCGACTGTCAAAAAACGTTGGAACTAGTCCTGCAGCGGCTGAGTGACTACAACGTGACACTGAAAGAGGAAAAGTGTCGGTTTTTTCAGAGCACTGTGACTTATCCGGTCACACTGTGTGCGCTGAAGGTATATATCCTACAGAAGGAAAAGATAAAGGCGATCACAGAAGCGCCAGAGCCCACTTGCCAAAACAGAGCTAAAGGCTTATCTCGGCATGTTAACCTTTTATGCAAAGTTCTTAAGTAACCTTGCCTGCGTGGCAGAGCCATTGTACCGTCTGTTGCGCAAGGGCGAAAGGTGGTCGTGGACACGGGAGTGTAGCGAAGCATTTGCTTCTACGAAACTGTTACTTGTCAAGAGTAATGTGCTCACTTTTTACGATGTGGCGAAACCAATGGCTATGACATGTGACGCTTCGTCGTATGGATTTGGGGGGCTGTCATTTTCATGAGGACCGCAGAGGGACACGAAAGGCCAGTGGCATTTGCTTCTAGAACACTTACAGACGCAGAGAAAAACTATGCTCAGTGCGAACGCGAGCATAGCACTGATGTTTTGGGTTAAGAAAATTCCACCGCTACTTGTATGGACGAGAGTTCACTCTTTATACAGATCATCAGCCATTGCTCGGAATATTAGGCCACGACAAGCCGGTGCCTGCGCTTGCTGCAGCTCGAATGCAAAGATGGGCAATTACCCTGGCAGCGTACAGTATAAACTAAAATACCGAAAGGGAAGAAATGTTGAAGTGGCTGACCGCTCTGTCTCGGCTTCCACGGCCTATTGTAGCGGCCGATGAACCTTCCGAGTGTCTCTTGCTATTTGACAGCATGCCCTCAAAGCGGATGACGTAGCGCGAGCCACCGACGTGATCCCACCTTGTCTCGCGTGACGCACTTCATCTTAAATGGATGGCCTTCAGAGTGCTCTGAAGCATTTAGACCATTTTATTCCCGGCGCGACGAGCTATCAGTAGAGCAAGATGCATAACGTGGGGATCAAGGGTGATCATACCTGATAAGCTCCAGTCTACAGGTCTTGCAGCTATTGCATGAGGACCACCCGGGATCTAGTCGCATGAAAGCGTTAGCAAGAAGCTTTGGTGTGGTGGCCTGGCCTCGACCTTTCGGTTGAGAGCTACGTTCGACAATGTCAGGTTTGTCAGGCCGTCCAAAAAGCTGCTTCACCGGTTCCTTTGCAACCATTGAATATCCCACAAGGCCCTGGCAACGCGTTGCACGGTCGATTATGCGGTAAAGGGCTCTCAGGCGTTCTTGGTTCTCGTCGACGCGTTTCTCTAAATTGGATCGAGGTCTCGCCTATGTCATCCACTACTGCTAACAAAACCATTGAGAAGCTACGTAGTATGTTTGGCCGCGTATGGTCTTGCCAGAGGTACTGGTGAGTGATATGGACCGCAGTTCATTCCGAGAGTTCGCGGCCTTCTTGCGTGTAAACGGTGTAAGGCATGTCAAGACACCTCCTTATCACGGCGGCTTCTAACGGAGCGGCCGAGCGTTAGTGCAGACTACCAACAAGCACTGTCAAAGCATGTCTTGCAGGACAAAGCTAGCCACCACAAACATTCATTTCGGGAACGCTTGGACAGCTATCTAATGAGTTTACAGGACTACTCCGCACAGTACCACTCGCCAGACCCCGGCAGAATTATTCTTGAAAAGACAGCCACGGGTAAAGCTGTCATTGCTAAAACCAGATTTCGAGCTCTCCATGCGGGAGCAGCAGCAAGTACCAAAGTGCAAAAGGACATGTCTAGGGGGGTTCCGCGATGTTTGGTGTGGGGGACGCTGTGGTGGTGAAGACTGTGCGAGGTGAAACAGTGTCGTGGGAAGATGGTATCGTGACACAGGTTATCAGTCCCGTAACCTATCTGGTGAAAGTGTCGCAGGCGGTGCGATTTACGCATTCGGACCACATCAGAGCCCGCCACGGAAGCCAGGATTCTTCAAGTTATCCGCAGGCACAACCTGCTCCAACGGCATCCGTAGACACGACTCCACCGACGGTTCCGATGGCGTGTGGGCCAGTCGCCGGGTCGCCTCTCGTAAATCCACACGCAACCGACTCTGCGACGTCTCTCCTTCCGGCAACTGCATCGCCCACGGCCGGAGCAGCTGCCTCCGGCTCGCCGGACCAGCCCAGTGCCGACGACGCGCCACCTGCAGCCGAACTTCCAACTCTGCGTCGTAGTGCACGTGTACGACATGCCCCGAACAGATACCAGTCCAGTGACTTTCGGAAGTAATCTGAAGGGGAAGGAGTGTTGTAGCGTGACGTCACTTATCACTGCGCACCCAGTGCGCGCATTCCTGTGCGACCGATCACGTGGTTCTGCGCCTATATATGGTGCGTCTTCTAATAAACTTATCAGTTGCTTCTTGGTATGCTGTCTGCTGCTCACGTTATTACAGATACAAATGCACTGAACATAGGAAGAGTGCGTTTAGTGTACTTACAACCTTGGTAGCAGATACAGTGAATATACTCTCTTGAAAAATCCATATTCAACAGCCTTTTGGCTTTCATTGCTAGAAGCCTCTTGCGGTTGCATTCCTTTACAAGAGCAGTCATTTCTCTAGTAATAGATATAGCGGCACCCATAGACATCCCATATCTCAAAATCCACTGCTGCGGCGCCAGCTTGATGTAGTGTCTTCATAGCGCTAACATCGAAAGTAGACCCGGTTCAAAATGTTCGGGGAATACGCGCACATATGGCATTTATAAGGCTTACAAAAAAACAGGCTCTACAAAGATTGGGGAAGTGAGCCAGAAAATGAGCTATGGTCCAATTATGGTCGTTGATTCGAAGTTCATTATTCACGGATAACGGCATGGAGACTGAGCACACATATTCTTCTCTTGTATATCAGCAACCATAATGGCCTAGCGCAAATGGAGACCCACATAATGGAAGGCGTAATGGACGTCATTTGGTGGCGCTAGCAACGTAATAAGTTGTGGCCTCCGTAATCCCATGAAAGAATGCCCGTTGGCGTGGTACGTAATCTGTCTCCCACAATATATTTCTAGCCAGAACGAGGGTGATCTTGGCCATCCAGTTATTCACGAAAAACCATTGTTACGTTGAGGACCACGTAATTGTAGGCGAGGTGCTGAAACGTTATTACATGGCTTTAATTATAACCACAACGTGCATGTTAAAAAAAAAGGTCTTTTTTTTGGCTATCGAGATATCATTGCGTAAATTATCCGCAGAGTCGGCTTAGTGGTCAGGGTTAACGCTGCTAGTATTCATGATGGGTGTTTCGATTCCCGAATATGACACCATTTAAATGAACAAGAAGTGCTGAAGCACCAATGCGCTGGGTTCTAGAAGCCACATGTTTTTGCAAATATTCTGCAGGTATCCACTGCGGTATCTCACGATCATACAGTGGTTTTGAAACCCAATGTCCTGGTGTATTTTCAGGATCAAATGGTGGGTTCCTTGCATCAATGCTTCGTGTTGTGACTTATTGACTTGTTCTCGTCGATGTTAGGGCTATGTGTTGCTCATCTGCATAAGACACTAACAGTGCCATAAAAATGAACGGAGAAAAAAGTCCGTGTTCGTGTTCATTTGCTTCGTTTATTTTATCGCATTCTCAATGCCTTTAGCAGTAGAGCTTGAGGTAGCCAATATTCTCACGTTTATGAGCTATATATTTAGTATTTTGGCCCGTTTTGACTGTTGACACCTCAACTACCCTAGCACTCGTCTGTGTATTCACACCTTGTCTCACGTATCGTATTGAGAAGACCATGAAAACCACATCAGTGACGTGAACGAAGCTCAATCTTGTCTGGATTTTAGACGCTTCCACATGGCCATATCAACGATTCCTGTTACGCTCATACTTGAGAAATACCAAGGATTACGTAAAGCTTTGCGCGCCCTTACCAGATGGCGACTGCCCCCAGTACAATCCACAGAGACAGTCGCTTTGCAACGCGCTTGCTTAGTTGGACGACCGATATATTTTAAGAGCAAGAGTCTAGTGCTATGAACGGCATCCTTAAAAAAAGCGAAGAAGGCTGTGAAAGCGCTACATTTGTTTGTGCATATTATTTGTCGGAGTGGCTGTCTGCTAGAACACTTTGCTTTTGTGTGTGCGTGATTTTTTTTTCATTTCTGTTTTATCCTTCTGTCTCTCCTCCTTTCGACCGCTATTCTCAACCTTTGCGCAAAATAGCAAGGCGATTATTAGTAACGTGTTAACCACCCTTACATTCCTCACATTTTTTCAACCTGAATGTGTAGGCGTTCTAGAGAGACCTGGTTAAAATACAGGCTCCTTGTATGAATTGCAGTCCACTCATGTTTAGAGCTATGTATACTGTTTATCAAAAAAAATTATGAACAGAACACTCGGCCTAAGTTGTCTTAAAAGCCTCTTTGCTTGATCTGATTACTTTTCTGAGCAGAGCTGGCTATTCAGATAAGTTCATAGTAAGCTACACACTAAAAAAGTACAATATCAATAAAAATTGCGTTTCTAATAAAATCTTTAGGTAAGTGACCACGAGATAAGGAAAAAAATGAATCACGCCTTTGAAAGGTCTCAATCAATTTCCTCGCAAAGCAAGGGGCAAGATCAATCCAAATAAGCATTAGACAGTCGATGAACAAATGCACGAATGAATGAATGATCAACTCAGAAGCTGCTTTGGGATTTGGCTAACGTTTAGAGTTCTTTCATACCGTGTTTATGCAAAATATCATCACCACCATCCTCGAAGTGGTTCTCTATAATGGCAAGTTGTCGTGCCAGGTTCTCGGTCCTGAGCACCACTCACCCCTACCTCTCTCAGCGGAATGTGGGGGGGGGGGGGGGTGTCCCATGCAGAACGTGCCTCTGCTTGTAGTAGTCATGGAAAATTCATTATTGGCTCAAGCAGAGACAGGCGCAGATTGTTTTGATACCATCAAAAAGTCATCATTCCTTTTCTGCGATCAGAATTTCATATTAGGAAGCATCTAATTGGTTACACGTCTTCTTCGATATTGTGTGACCAATTTCACTGCCTCCTTCATTGCTGGTCACTCGAATTGCCAACGGTTGTTACCAGCAGTTCCAGAGCGTGTGTATCCGCACGGTGGTACAGGAGATATGGTGCTACATTGTTGACCTGAATTCTGGCCTTGGAGGCTGCACTTTCCATGGTTGCGGACAAAGTAGATGCATGTGTACTCGGATTTAGCTACATGTCCAAGAATACCAGATGTTCTAAACTTGCACGGATCTTATTTATCTTGTCGCCTACAATCATATCAGAGGACACAATAATAATCAAAACAGTAATAAATAGAACTTTACTGGCCTGATATACATCCCGTAAGTACCCTTTTTTTTCTAAGTGATCTGATGTCCCGTTGACGCGTGTACCGTGGAGTTTATTGCCAGTGAACTACGCGGAGGGCTTTTCGAGGCACCGGATCTATTACCTCCACCTTTATGAGCTTCTATCTTATAGGGGGGGGGGGGGGGGGGGAGAGGTCTCATGGCTACAGCCATGCACATAACACCTTGCTTAAGCAAAAAGTAGTGCACTTTGTGCGTGTACACAAGTCAGAAAAAGGACATACTTGAGAGACACGCATACAATTGAACTCACCCTTACCCTATCGGATAAACGGCACTCCCGTTCGGTCTTCCGTCTTGTAGTTTGTGCGCATTATCAATGAACACCGCGTTTCGGTGCCATCGTTTTACTTCCTGCTTCGATTCATTACTAAAACCAAAAGCACCCAGTACTAGAGGCCTTGCAGGGATAAGCACTGTTCATGTATTTTAAATATAAGCAAATCCTTCTAAAAATGTTCATTTGTAGCCTTGTTCATAACATTCCTAAGGTAAGGGTGTAAGTGTGGTGTTGCAAAGGTGTTTTACTTACAAAAACCCTAATTGTAAAAATAAAGGCGTGTTAAGAGTATTTTGAAAGTACTTTTAACACAAACATCCGTATTACATTATTATAGGTGTATTTTTTATGTCGCGTTGAGAGGGGCTGAAGTGTAACCTAGCACTGTATTTGAACGCACATAGGTAGCCGTGTTATTACCACATTTGTAATGCGAACTCGTTCTTTTCTCGCAGTTTGTTCCAGTACAGACAATAGAAAGAAGGTCACGATGGTTTGTGCTACAACAAAACAATGAACGCTTTCGTTCTTTCTGTTGCTCTTTCTGGGACCTCGCCAACTCGGGTTTTCTAAGGCCACGTGCTCTCACCTCGATCTCCAAGTGAATGTGCCAAAAAAAAGTCTTAGTGCGCAAGCCATCAAAATCTCATCAGCTCACGGTGGAAGCTGCAAGGGGCCAGAAGTAAACAAAATAACACAAGGTTTCTAAAAACACTAGACAATTGGCCTTAAAGAGACACTTGTTTTGTTCGCATAAGTCTAATGGGTGAAAGAGGCATGGTTGTGCATGCATTTTGTGTGCGGTTGACGGCGGTGAACAAAACGCCAGCTGTCATTGAGCTGCAGCTCTGGCTTTCTTTTAGAAGCAAAGCTCCTTAAGGCGTGGGCCTGTACATCCTCCAATGTTGTACATAACCATCGGTGACACATATTCGCTCTAGAGCGGGTATGTGCCACAGGGGTTGCGATCTGGGAGATGGCGGTACTTGGAGTGTTTACTAGATGGAAGCACGCACGGACGCATGGAGGAACCTTCGTGAAGCACTCATGGTCAGAGAAAACGGTGAGAGACATTCTATCCTCCAGTTGAGGAGAAGCGTTTTTCTCATACACAGATTCGACGTGCAGGGTCAAGCCGGGGAGCGTTTTTGAATACAGGCTTCAGTCTCTGGCTGTATAGCAGTCGTACCGCACATTGACGCACACTCATGATTGATTTGTGGGGTTTAACGTCCCAAAACCACTATTTGATTATGAGAGACGCCGTAGTGAAGGGCTCCGGAAATTTCGACCACCTAGGTTTTCTTAATGTGCACCCAAATCTGAGCACACGAGCCTACAACATTTCCGCCTCCATCGGAAATGCAGCCGCCACAGCCGGGATTGAACCCGCGACCTGTGGGTCAGCAGCTGAGTACCTTAGCCACTAGACCACCGTGGCGGGGCTTGACTCACACTCAGAGAGCTCTAACGATGCATAGCAACGGGGTGAGCTTCACCACCAAGGAAGACGAAAATCTTCCCTTCCGACGAGTCATAGGTCGCAACTACAGCATGAGGTTAAGGCCCTTCAGGATCTCAATCTTCAAGGAAGGGCGCAATGTTGAGGACACATACCCACTCTGGAGCGGGCATGTGCCACAGGGGATGCAAGATGGGAGATCGCGGTACTTGGAGTGTTCACTAGATGAACGCGCGGACGGACGCATGAATAGACGAACTGACAGACTAGCAGAGGAACGGACCCGCGGAGTGGGTATGTGCCACAGGGGATGTGATATGCGAGATGGCGGTACTTAGAGTGATCACTTAATGCACGGATGGGCGGATGGACAGACAGACAAGAAGATGGACGAACAGGTGGACGGACGTGTGGACGTATGGACGAATGGACGCACGAACGGACAGATAGACGGATGAACAGACTCACGGATGGACGCACGGATGGTCGCGCGGACGGACTGAAGCGAGAACGAACGGGTGGAAGCACGGATGGGCGGACGAATGCTTCAACCCACTCATCATTCACTCCGAGGATATGCTGAGATTTTTAGGGGCGGAGCTCCTTAAGGCGTGGGTCTGTACATCCTCCGATGTTGTACGTACTCAAAGGTGGCACATACTCGCTCTAGAGCGGGTACGTGCCACTGGGGTTGCGAGATGGGAGATGGCGGTACTTGCAGTGTTCACTAGATGGATGCATGGACAGACGCATGGATGGACGGACAGACAGACTAGAAAACGGATGGACGGATGAATGGATGGGCGGAGTGGGTATGTGCCACAAGGGATGCGATATGGCGGTACTTGGAGTGTTCACAAGTAGAGTGTTTCATACCGAAAGGCGATGGCACACCGGCCGTGTGACAGTGAAGGCAGTCTGCAGTCACGGGATCAGTTATCCTCACAAACCACAAACTATAGTTATCTGAAGCGTCACGTCAGTAAAAATAAAATATCAAATGAATAACCTGCTGAATATACACACAAAGTGACCAGGCAAATGTGAGCGATGTGATTGATACACCAATAAAAATGGCGAGTATAGTCTTATGTGATTCTTATGTGGTTCTTAAAAAAAGAAGAGAAAAGTGAGCCCCGTAACTGTCTGCCTAGTCACCAGCTTGTTGCTGTACCTTTTTCATGATGTTTCAGAAACAGGCCACACAAAGCCAAAAGACGCTGCCAACTAAATGAACTTAAAGAGGGCGAGAGAGAGAGAGTGATTAATCGTAATACCCGCCGAAAATAGTTGAAGATTATATTCTTGAGGTAACACTTTCAGATTCTCTTTCTGAAAATCGCCATTAGGACTAACTCATTTAACCAAAACCTATCGACAACATATCTGCACCGTTGAAAAGACGTGCTCTGGAACACTCCTTGGTCGATACACTCAGAAAATCTTTAGTCAGTCGTAGCTGTTTCAAAGCAACCTTTCGGCTATCCAGCAAGAGTGTTTCTGTCGTTCAGTGCTCTTTGTCCGTGCCCAGCGATCAAACGAAATCAACGAAGCGTGCTGCGCTGCAGGCACGTCTGTTGTCAGAGAGTCCTCTTTGAAAAATTCGCTTCGCAATGTGGCAAATATTTTGAGATTGAAGCTCGCTAATCTAAATAGAAGAGAGCATCGCCACTGGAGTGTAATAAATAATTTTTTATATGAAGAGGTGGGAAGTTCAACCGTTTTTATGTGTGTTCGAGCATGAGTTGGTGTGTGTGTGTGTGTGGTGTGTGTGGTGTGTGTGTGTGTGTGTGTGTGTGTGTGTTGTGTGTGTGTGTGTGTGTTGTGTGTGTGCGCGCGTGCGTGCGTACAAATAAGCAAACAAAATGAAAGAATATACAGGAGCAGGATGCAACCCTTCCTGGCTACGCGCTTGGTTTGCAGCCATTTCCTCTACACGCAGTGTACTTTTGTTTCTTTACGCTTGAGTTCCTCTCAGTTTTGGAACGAGGTCTAATGCTTTCAGCGGAGCAGTTCAAACTAGTTCGCCCGAAATCCATTGCCCTCGTACCTTTCTTTTTCCCAGGTCCGCAATGGGAACTTGCCCAAGTTAGAGCGCACCTAAAAATAACGCCACGCTTCGCTTGTGTTTGTCATCCGGTTATAATATGAGAACGACTCTGACTTCCTTTTGTTGGCATTTTTGCGGCAATTGCAGAATGCTTCCTTTTTATGTTCAAAGTTATCCCTTAGTCAAAAGTGGCTTACAAAAGTGGACTGCAAAATGAACACGAAAAACTATTTCGTGCCTTGTTTTTGCTATACGCTTCATGAGCCAGTGTAAGTGCTTCCGCTGAAAGTACACTCTCTTATAGCAACATACAATAAATACAAGGTGTCTCTGAAGAACCCCCCAATATTGGCTGAGCGTAATCTTTAGCTTTCGGGATTGCGTCGACAATTACAACTGTGCACCAACTGTAGAAGGTATGTAGGTCTGCCAACTAGGAGTCTCGCCGTATTTCCAAAGCTGTGATTTGTTTTTCTTTTTTATAGGCTTTAATGTAAAAAAAGATCGTTCGGAAGAAATTCCAGTGTTGGCGTCCGCATGGGTGCCAGTTTAGTTGGCCGAAGAAGGAAAATGATGATCTTAGCCTTGAGTGAAAATATAGAAATGTAAGAATAAATAAAATAAAAGTGTTTGGAATCTAGTGAGAAATAAACAGACGTCATTGCGTGGCGAGCTTATGTCCTAACAAAAAGCCACGTAATTTTTTGTATTTTCTCGCAGGAAAAGAAAGCGTTGAACCGTTAAAAGTTTGAGTTATGGCAAATTTTATTATAAAACAAAACACGGAAAACAGCGTACAGCGTCAGAACGTTGACATACTTTGGATATTATCTCGCTTCCTCCTGGAAGATCCTTCTTTATCGCAGAGCTTTAGCGGGCCTGTCGATCAGTCCTTTTCTCCTGAGGCTACGCAGACCCTATATTAGGAAGATTACGTCATATAGTAGTGTCCTGTTTTTATCACGTCAAGCTACCTGCTTCGAAAAAAAAACGCCATATAGTCTAATCGAAGGAGTGGTGTTGTTGTGTGTGTGTGTGTGTGTTGTGTGTGTGTGTGTGTGTGTGTGGTGTGTGTGTGTGTGTGTGTGTGTGTGTGTGGTGTGTGTGTGTGTGTGTGTGTGTGTGTGTGTGTGTGTGTGTGTGTGTGTGTGTGTGTGTGTGTCACACTCAACGGCCAATCCGTTGAGTGCGAGGCCAGCAGCGAAAGTTTCAGACGCAAAGTTACAGCTGTACTATTAGAAATGCGAGCCCTCCCTGAGCCGACTGTGTTTTCGTGCGCCGAATAGATGCACACAGCTCTTCACCTGCCACAGCAGCTCACTAATTGTGCGGAGGAGACAGTAGAAAGGTTGCCTTACAATATCCGTACCTCCACAAATGACGATTGACACAGACAAGGGAAAGGTGAACTACCTTCAATACTTATTTCTGCAGCCGAAAACTTTCACGATGCGTAACCTGGCGTGGCAATGAGCAAGGACCTGGCCTGCGTCTAGTTCGTTTGCATCGGCGTTCGCTCTGAGAGGCTTCGATCGTGCAAGAAAGTGATCTCGCTGTGTAACGAACAAAGAAAGAAGCGTGCAGTACGTGCGGATGGGGGATGCCCCTGCACCCAATCCACGAGCAGCGTCTGCGAATCGTTTGCTCATGATGAGTAATTATGAATGGCTGCCCCAATTTCTTGGCAATTACATCAGTGTGACTTTGATATGCGCGAGCATATACAAGCTTGAGGTTGTATATGTGCTAGACTGCTACCACATCATGAGAGTTTGAATAAAAGAACCCAATGGTATACCCTCTTGATGTTTGGCATTGATAATAACAAGTGTACAGAACGCTGTGACAGTTGGAAAAGCGAACGAGCATTCAATACTGCATCAGTTACCTTAAGGCATCAAATTAATGCATCTAGCCATAATTTATGCAGCGTTCGATTGATCTCCATGAAACACAATAGAGCAGATGCGAGCACAAGTAACATAAATATTACCTCACAATGAATACTGCCATACTATAGTTAAGAACAAGGAAAATAAATAAGTGCGATCAGCTATATTGCTTGGTACAAGATAAAAGACTGATATTTCAGAAACATATTATCGAAGCTTTTAAGTCATTTTATGAAAGATGCAAGTTATAAATGCAATAAAAGGAAGGTTTCTCTCTAACAACCTGGGTAATTATAAAGGGCATACGATATATTATGTATTTCTGCGAGCCGCCGAAGCGTGTGTTGTCTTGTTCAAATTTGGGGATTTTTAACTGGACGGCTTTACGCTCTCCCATAGTAGAGTACCTAGTACTCTGAATAGTTAACTACTCTTTCTAAACACAGTATGGCATACTACCATAGTTAAGTATGAAGTACTTGAAATTGTTGACCACTTTTCTCTAAACACAGTATGGACTGTTGTGTGTCCTGCGCAGGCTATGAGGGGTAGGGACGGCTCACTGCCCTCCCATAGTGGAGTACCAAGTACTAAAATCGTTAAACATTTTGTTCTAAACACACGTTACTCCTTCAGTGTCTAGTGACTCCGTGTGTTCATCACGGCGTAATTTTAGTCGACATGGCGTCATCGGGTGTGAGGCCCCGGGGTGGCTTCACGATCTCCCATAGTAGAGTACCAAGTACTCTAAATTGTAAACAACTTTTGTAAACATAACACATTCATCGAGTTGTGCAACAGCGCAAGGGGGAATAATTATTTTATCGTACCAGCGATATGTTCGTTGGAAATCGTTTAAAGAAGTCGGCTCAACAAAGCAAAATTAAAGCTTCCAGCTATACAGCAACAAGGTTCAAAAGAAATATATTAACAAACGTGTCAGGCTTAATTTATTTAAGCAAGAATGCCTGCTCATATGGTCACTGTGAAGATTATGCAATATTTTCTAACGAAATATATTTCGGCGAGAAAAGTTGGTTCTTAAGGTCCGATTTGATCTCAGAATGATGGGACAATAGCTACAAATAATACATATAGTAGCTCTTTCTGAAGGTAATTAACTCATACATTGAACAACAGAAAGACGAATGTCGTCCGCTATTTAATCTCCCTGTTTCAACCTTCTCTTCCTCTTCATCTTCGCTGCGCTCTTGCCTTTTTGATGCTTCATGCACGCACCACTTCACTCTCACAGACCCATTGTTCACACCTCCTGTTGAAATATTTAAAGATGTTACTAATTTAGGCACATTCTGCCTGCCTGAAGAGTCCCTGGTACCAGATGGTCTTCAAGACCGTGTTGCAAAAGTCGTTTTGACAACTTGATAGCCGGGCCGTTGTCACACATGAATGTCTTCG
>NW_023614012.1:0-40301 GCF_013339725.1 Rhipicephalus microplus | reverse complement strand
ATCACGCAGCTTTAGTTAACCATTGCAAGGACCCTTTAGGTCCATCTCTTCGCAACCAGCTGAGAAAACCTGGCGCACTCCACTTTAATATTAGCGAGAAATGTGGCAAAAGTATGCTATGTATCACAAAACAGTCACTCCATGAGCTAAGTCTAGGATTGCTTGGAAGTCTTACGCAAAGTAACTGGCAATTTTTTACGAGAATATGGCGCCCGTCATCAACATACCAGAGAGCTTGATTATGTTTTTCAACAGTTCCGGCTTACCCAATTCTCCAGAGGCGCGACCAAACCAACTGCATCTTATTGATGACGACGTGGTTCTGCCTCCTAGGTCATGCACGCTTGTTTCTGTGGCCACCGCTGCTCAGTTTTACGCCGAAGGAGTTGCCGACCAAATAAGCTCGCTGCTCTTCACCCATGGTATTTCCGTCGCACAAGGTATCGTCAGAGTTGCTGCTGGACGCATGGATTTGCTGCTGACCAATTTTGGTGCTGAGCGTCGGCACCTTCCAAGAGGCACGGCTGTCGCTTACTTCGACGATGTTGTAGATGCCGAAGGCGGCTTGGCGGTAGTCGACGAGTCGCTAAATCTTGATTCAGCGCCTGTTCTGCACGTTAGCATTACTTTGCCGAAAGACGACCGACAGACTCCTTGAGCTACTGGCCAAATTTCAAGACTGCTTTTCAACAACATCAAGAGTTGGCTGCACGCCTCTAACCAGGCATTAAATAATTACCGAAAAAACAGCAAGACCTATTCACCAGAACCCTTATCACGTGGCTTCAAAAGAACGTGAAGCGATACAACAGCAGGTATACAGAATGCTTGAAGATGATGTCATTCAGCCTTCACAGAGCCCCTGGGCGTCGCCTGTAGTCCTCGTTAAGAAACAGGATGGCAGCCTGCGCTTCTGTGTGAATTACCGGAACCTAAATCAGGTGACCAAGAAAGACGTATATCCACTACCACGTATAGAGGACTCTCTCGACAGACTTCGACATGCGCGATACTTCTCTTCAATGTACTTGCAGAGTGGATATTGGCAAGTCAAGGTGGACCCGAGAGACCGCGAGAAGACCGCTTTTGTGACACCAGATGGGTTATTAATTTAAGGTCTTGCTATTCGGTTTGTGCTCAGTCCCTGCTACCTTTCAAAGACTCATGGATACCGTGCTTTCTGGGTTGAAGTGGAAAACATGCTTAGTATATCTGGACGACGTCATAGTGTTGTCCGCGACATTTGACAAGCACCTTGAAAGACTTGAGGTAGTCTTACGAGCCATACGGTTCGCGGGCCTGACGTTGAAGCCTGAGAAGTGCCACTTTTGCTACGAAGAGCTGCGATTTCTTGGTCATGTCGTCAGTCATGCTGGTGTTCGTCCCGATCCTGAAAAAATTGCAGCTGTAGAACAGTTCCGTATGCCGACCAATAAAAAGGCTGTCAGACGCTTTCTCGGCCTCTGCGCATATTATCGACGATTTATCGCTAACTCACCTCACGAGAGAAGACGTCACCTTTGAGTAGAATAATTAAGAGGAAGCTGCTTTTAACGATCTTCGCCAGCGACTACAAACACCCCCAGTCCTTGCCCACTTCGACAAGAGAGCTCCTACGATGCTTCACACCGATGCTAGCAATGTTGTTCTGGAAGCTGTGCTTGTGCAGCAGCAAGAGGGCACAGAAAGGGTAATCGCTTACGCAAGCAGAACGTTAACACGCGCTGAGGCTAATTACTCCACAATTGAGAAGGAATGTCTCGCCGTGGTATGGGCGGTTACAAAATTTCGTCCGTATTTACATGGCCGCCCCTTCAAAGTAATTAGCGACCACCACTCACTGTGTTGGTTAACTAATCTTAAAGACCCTACCGGCCGATTAGCGCGTTGGAGTCTCAGGCTGCAGGAATTCGATATGGCAGTCGTACACAAGTCAGGGAAGCGACATATGGACACCAACTGTTTGTCCCGTTCACCCATTGAGTCGGCAACCCTACCCGAGGGGGAGGAAACATCATTTCTCGGTGTCCTCGACACGACCACCATTGGAAGCAACAACGAGACGACGCTGAGTTGCTTGGCTTAATTTCCTACTTGGATGGCAGATCTCGGAAGGCACCAAGAGTTTTCGCAAGAGCGTTGTCATCATTTTGTTTACGTGGCGGAGTACTCTATAAAAGAAATTTTTCGTCGACGGGATCTGCCTATCTACTCATCATCCCAGCAGCCCTTCGCACCGAAGTACTGAAAGCATGCCACAACGAGGTTACGTCTGGCCACTTGGGTTACACAAGAACGTTGGCCAGGGTACAGCAAAGGTATTACTGGCCAAGACTAACCACAGCCGCGAAGCACCACGTTCGTACCTGTCTCGACTGCCAGCGATGCAAGTCACCGCCAACTAAACCAGCTGGCCTCCTGCAACTCGTACAGGTCCCAATGACTCCATTCCACCAGATCGGCATGGACATTTTGGGCCCACTCCCTACTTCTACTGCAGGCAACCGATGGGTTATCGTCGCGACGGGTTGTTTGACCCGTTATGTCGAGACAAAGGCTATCCAGAGAGGTACAGCAGCGGAGGTGGCAAGATTTTTTATCCAGAATATTGTACTGAGGCATGGTGCACCAACCGTCGTAATCACAGACAGAGGAACCACATTTACAGCAGCTCTTTTGGACCATGTTTTGATGCTGTGTGGAACAACGCATCGTAAGATGTCCTTAAATAAACCTGTCCCTTAAATACTTGATGTGTGGGATGAAGGTTAGCTTAGTGTCTATTATGAGACCAAGAAACTTGTGCTCGGTCTTCACTGACAGAGGTTGACCATGCAGGTCAATGTCGGGATCAGGATGGAGGCCCCTCTTTCGGCTGAACAAGACACAAGTGCTCTTTTGCGCGTTGAGTATAAAACCATTCTCGTTTGCTCACTGAGATACCTTGTTCAACCCTAGTTGAACTTGACGTTGGCACATTGAGATGTTGCACGATTTGTAACCAATCTGCACATCATCGACATATATGCAGTAAAAAAAATATTTTGTGGGAGAGACAGGTGCAAGGAATTCATTTTAACTATGAAAAGTGTGCAGCTCAATACACCTCCTTGTGGCACTCCTGTTTCTTGGACAAATACTCGAGATAAGACAGTGCCAACTTGGACACGGAATGTATGGTTGGACAGCTAGCTTTCGATAACTGTCAGCATTCTACCCCGCACACCTAAATGTGACAGGTCTCGCAATATGCCGAAGCGCCATGCAGTGTCATATGCCTTTTCCATATCGAGGAACACAGAAAGAAAAAAATTGCTTATGAACAAAAGCGTCGCGAGTTTGTGCTTCGATACGGACAAGGTGGTCAGTGGTGGACCGAGCCTCTCGAAACCCACACTGGTATGGGTCAAGTAGGCCACTAACTTCAAGGAAGTGCATCAGGCGCCTGTTAATCATTTTTTCAGACTTTGCAAAAACAGCTGGTTAATGCTATTGGCCTCGCGGGTTCGAATCCCGGCTGCGGCGGCTGCATTTCCGATGGAGGCGGAAATGTTGTAGGCCCGTGTGCTCAGATTTGGGTGCATGTTATAGAACCCCAGGTGGTCTAAATTTCCGGAGCCCTCCACTACGGCGTCTCTCATAATCATATAGTGGTTTTGGGACGTTAAACCCCACATATTAATCAATCAATGCTATTGGCCTGTAGCTGGAAACTGAGGCCGGGTCCTTGCCTTGTTTTGGGATTGGGATAATGATAGCTTCCTTCCAGGCTGAGGGTAGCTCGCCAGAAGACCATATCGCATTATACAGAGAGAGAAGAGCTTTCTGGGTTTCAGTGGGCAGGTGTTTTAACATTTCATATGCCACACGGTCCGGGCCTGGGGCAGATTTATTGCAGCAGGCAAGTGAGGCCTGCAGTTCAGCCAAACAGAAAGGTTCGTTGTATGCCTCATGTGTTCTGGGCTTGCGCTCTAATCTCTGTTTTTCTATTGCGGTTTTGTATCGTCGGAACACTTCACTATAGTGTGTTGAGCTGGAAACCTGTTCAAAGTGCGCTCCGAGAGTGTTTGCCTGGTCTTCCAAACTCTCCCCTTGTGTGTCCACTAGAGGAAGCGAATCTGCTCCTCGTCCTGCCACCTTACCAACCATGCTCCAGACTCTCGACTCATCTGTGTATGAGTTATTGCCCGATACAAATTTGTGCCAACTTCCTCTTCTCGCCTGTCGGCGCATCCTCCTTGCTTGCGACTGGACGTTCTTAAAGTTTACAAGATTCTCGGCTGTGGGCGAGTCTCTAAGCAACCTCCATGCACTATTTTGTTTTTTTCGAGCATCACGGCACTCATCATTCCACCATGGTACTCGTCGTTTGCTTAACGGTACACATATTTGAGGAATACATTTTGTTGCTGCATCAACCAGGAAAGCTGTAAAGTAGCATACAGCATTCTCTATGCTCAATGCCGCCATGTCAGTCCAAGGTGATAAAGTAATTTTTTGAAACTTCCCCCGATCAGCTTTGTCAGTGAGCCATTTGGGAACTTGTGCCGGAGATGTATTTATTATTGATGTGCTGATAACGATAGGAAAATGGTCACTACCATATGGATCATTAATGACTTCCCATTTAAGTAGAGGCAGGAGTGATGGGGATATTATGCTGAGGTCTATTGCTGAGTATGTATTGTTAGCGGTGTTGTAATATGTTGGCTCTTTCCGATTCAGCAGGCACACACCGGAAGAAAAAAAGAGCTGTTCAGTCAGGCGACCTCGAGCATCGCAGCGAGAGTCACCCCATAGATTGCTATGTGCATTGAAATCTCCAAGGAGGATATAAGGTTCTGGAAGTTCCTCTATGAGGGACTCGAAATCATGCTTTTCAAGACGGTGTTGTGGAGGTATGTAGAGAGAGCAGATGGTGACGAGCTTATTCAAAAGAACTGCTCGAACAGCCACCGCCTCAAGGGATGTTTGTAGTGGTAGGTGTGTGCATGCAATCCCTTGATTGACTATAATGGCAACACCACCGGATGGCACAATGGCATCATTCCGGTCTCTCCGAAAGATAACGTAATGACGTAAAAAGTTGGTGTGTTTAGGTTTCAGGTGTGTCTCTTGTACGCACAGCACCTTAGGTGTATGTTTGTGTAAAAGTTCATGGATATCGTCGAGGTTTCTCAACAGTCCTCTGACGTTCCACTATAGAAGTTGTGTCATTTTAATGTAGTGTGGTGCTGTGTGTACAGAGGTGTTGCGTTAGTTTACAGGGCCTTTTGAGGGCCCTGTGATTCGAGGTTTTTCTTTTTTGGCGCGCTCCAAGGAGTTGCGCCTATCCTTCGGCGTCTGAGGCACCAGAGGAGTGGGACTTGTATCCATCACCTCTTGTGAGGTGGTGGATGGTGCCTGCTGGGCAGGCACATTTACTGAACTTTTGGACCTAACTGCGCCTGCAGTGGCCCCTGGTTCGGCAGACACCAGGGTCTGCCAGCCCTGTTTGTCAGGTGGCGGAGCAGTACAGTGTGCTCCAGCCGGGGGCGCTGGCGGCACGACCGCGGCCACACACTGTGTGACATTCGCGGGTGCCGAGGCATGTGGCGCGGCGCCCCGGCGCGTCACATCTGCAAAGGAGGCATAAGATGGGTTGTGTATTGCGAAACGTTGGCGTGCTTCTTGGAATGTGAGATTGAATTTAACCTTAAGTTCTACTATTTGTTTCTCTTTTTTCCATGCAGGGCATGATCCTGAGTAGGCAGCGTGATCTCCTTCACAGTACGAACAATGAGTTGTTTCTGAGGTGCAGTTGTCCGATATGTGTTGAATGGATGCGCACTTTGCGCAAGTGGCACGCCCTCTGCAACTCTGCGATCCATGACCGAAACGTTGACACTTGAAACATCGACGAGGGTTGGGAATGTATGGTCTTACACGAAGTTTACAATAGCCGGTTTCGATTGATTCTGGTAGGTCACTTGTTCCGAAGGTAATTATTACGTGTTTTGTAGGGGTCAGTTTGTTGTTGTGCCTTATTGTTATTTGTTAGACTTTGACCACGTTCTGGTCCTGCCAACCTTCGAGCAGCTCACTTTCAGAAAGCTCAGTAAGATCATCATCAGAAATTACGCCACGGACCGTGTTCATGGACCTGTGTGGGCCCACCGAAACAGGGGTTTCCCCAAAGGCTACAAGCTTAGACAGCTTTTCATACTGAGCTTTGTCACGAACCTCCAAAAGAAGATCGCCACTTCCCATCTTTGTCACTTTATAACCTGGGCCTATTGCTTCTGTGAGAGTTTTGGAAATGAGTAAAGGTGAAATAGCTCGGACTGTCTTGTTTTCGTTTTGACTGTGGATTACATGGTACTTTGGGAATGTCGGCTTTGGTGTGTTAGGCAGGAAAGTATCTTCGGTGCGCCAACTTTTTAGGGAGCGATCAGGAAGGGGGGAAAAGATTTTGCCATAAACTACAATAAAGTTCGGCGGCGATCGTGGCCACCCACCACCGAGCCCAACAAGGGGACGCTACAAGGTTGACTAGTGAACACTTGGAGACACCAGCCATGCATCGCGGCTATAACCAAACATAACTACCCAAGGTTGGGTAACTACACAGGGTTAACCCTCGCCACCAGAAAATTCTGAAGTAAACGGAAAAGAGAAGATGACAGGACAGATAAAAAGTGAGAGATAAAGACGAAGATGTAGGAAGAGAGAGATAGGAAAAGGCAACTGCCGATTTCCCCTGGGTGGGTCAGCCCAGGGGTGCCGTCTACGTGAAGCCGGGGCCAAAGGGGTGTGTTGTTTCTGCCAGGGGGGCCTTAGCGGTCCAATCACCCAGCGTCGGCTCAACCCCCAGGATCCCCTTTTTCCCGGACACGGCAAAGCCACGCACGGCTAGGTGTGGGAGGGAGTAGAAACTCCCCTGTTAGCTCGGGTCCGTGGTGTCGCTACACACCAAACGCCTGCTTTCACAGGCGCCCCTGCGGGGGGGGGGGGTTGAAGCCTCATTAAATACACGTACACAAAACAAATTCGTCGACGTTGTAATCAAATCTAGCAAGTTCTTTTGCATGGGTGACAAGGTCCCTTTATTTGAAGTATTCTACCGGTTTGCTTCATTTATCACAGGTTGCAGGCTGTCTGCATCAGTTTGAAGTGGAGTGAGCACAGGTGCTGCTGCGGCAACAAAAAAGCTTGCTTCATTACCAAGGTAATATCTGAGGATGATGCTTTTGTGCATGTTTTTGATACACTTGTGTTAAGTTCTGCATTACTGATGAAGATAATAATGGTCCTTAGTAATGAATGAAGAGAATTTTAAGAGCTAATTTCTTTGACATAACCTTAATGAAAACCAGCAGATAATGCAGCAAAGGAAGGTACAGGTTACTTTTAACTGTACTGCTTTTAGGTGTATCGTAGTGAAGATGTTAAGAAAGCAAACTAGACAAAAAAACAACTAGCTGTTTGCATTACTTTCTTCTCATCTATATCACAATTAATATAATACGCTTAAAACAGTTAACATCCCCTATATCTTCTTTGTCTTATTATCTACCATTCTAATAACTCAAATGCCTAATGCACAGGAAAGGAATATATGCAGCTGAACTACAGCTGTACGATATCGCTGGCCTACGCACTGTTTCTGCGTTCAATATTCCTGGAAACATTCATCTGTAGTGATGTATATTTGTCATTGCTGCCACACTCATCTCACAATTTATATGAATATGAGAGACATTACAGCATCCATTCGAATGTTCGTAATGTTATCATACCATGTGTGAATGAGCACTGTCCTAGAAGTTTTAGAACATTTAATGCACTACACATCCATGTTTCACGAATTCATGGACCTCACACCAGTGCTCCTCCAACTTTCCCGAAGGAAACATTGAACTGCCCTCACACGTTCTGTAATGCCCACTTCCTTTTGAGACAAGATGTTGTTCGACATGTTAAGGGACACATTTCCTCTGACATTGCTATGCCACGTTGTTTCGTCAACTGCAATAAGATGTTCACAAATGCGAAGTCGTTCACATCACATGTGAGCGGTCATCATGGCAGTAGTGGCTATCAGAGTCACTGTGAGGCACAATTTGATGGAGGTGACCTTAAAACACTTGCCAGTGGGGACGTGCCATGCACCACTGTTGAAATATTACCTCCAAATGTTTCTAACTCGGTTGTGTAGTCGTGGCAGATAAGAAATGCTGCCCTATTTTTAATGAAGTTAGAATAATTTCACCTTGTACCGTCAACCTGTGGTACAGATTATCAGTAAGGAAATCAACTTCATGAGTTCACAGTCACAAGACCACAGGCTTCAAGCTATTGGAAAGATACTCGAAGAACACAACATAGGTAAAGAAATATCTGCCAAGATCCTGTCATCACTCAGTAATGAAGAAACACCATTCAATCCAGTTGATGGTGTGAGAACCAAATATATGCGGCAGGACTTCTATAAAAAATAATTCAGTATGATAGAGCCTCTTGAGGCGAGCTTAAAGAATGAACGAAGCTGTCACTAAGTACCAATCAGGCAATTTCTTACAGCTATTCTTTCGTATGACATGGTGCGGTAAGAGCTAACCAAGAGCAAAATTTGCGATAGCGAGTAGCTTTCTAATTTAGCAATGGTACTCTTTGCTAGGAATCTTCCTTTTTGAAACGGAACACTACAGCTGTTCTACTGCTCCTGTACCAGGATGCATTTGAAGTTTCAAAACCACTTGGATCGGCTAGAAAAAAGCACAAAATCATCGGCATGTACAATACTGTTGTGAACCTTCCTTCACATTTTAACACTAAAGTACATAACATCCAGTTAGTGATGGTATGTTATAAGGCAACACTAGTGAAGCTGGGCCACCATGCTGTTATGAAGAGAGTTGTCAAAGAGCTTAAAGATCTAGAAAGCACTGTCATGAATGTGAGAAATGAACGCTCAAATGTGCCTTGGTTTCCATTTTGGACATAATTTGGGAAGCCATGTAATTGGTGGCTTTACCGAACACTTCTCTACTTCACAATACTTTTGTCCGTACTGTGAGATCACAAAGGATGAGTTCAAGAAGAATCCTTACTTGATTGGATAAGAACACTCATGCGATAGGCACGGGAATCACGTGAACATGGCCGAACAGGGACAGCATAATATGGCAAAGGGAGCTAAGTTCAACTCTGCTTTTAACGCCTTGGAATCATTTCATGTCACAACAAGACTACCACCATGCATTGCCCATGACATTTTAGGCGTACTCCTTTCGCATAGGAATGGCGGATAGCTCCCGATGTGAATCGTGTGACACTGACGAGACAATAGAACATCTACAGTGTTCATGTGAAGGTTTTTCGAGCGAACGCAACTTGCTACGCAAAACGTTAGACACTTGACAGCAGACCCTCCTCCGAAGAGAAGATCCTTGGTTCATGGCTGTACGCGTCGCAGGCCAGCAAAGCGACGCGAGCACTGCTACTTTTTATAAAGACGACCGGACTACGCGACCACTTATAAGCGTGCAATGGACAAGGTCACATCTACACACACGTTGCCCTTCACTTCTCTCTCTCTTCTCTTGTAATCCCCTCTCCCCTTCCCCAGTGCAGGGTAGCAAACCGGACGTGCGTCTGGTTGACCTCCCTGCTTTTCATTTCTTCCCTTCCTCCTCCTCTTCCTTTAGAAGAGATTGTTCCGTTTGACTTAACATTAGTTGTTAAACACCTCGTTTTTGAAAAAAATTGTTCACAGTTGCAGAGCTGAATGAACGAATGAGAAATATATCTCTGTGTCATCGTGATGCAGCAAGGAGGTCAGCATCGCTTGTGAATGACAAGACCTGCAAAGTGCAAGGGCAGGCAGTTGAGGTGTATTACTTTATAAGACTGCTCCCTGTCCTCATCCATGACAAGATAGTTGAGTGTGAGGATGAGGTATGGAACTTGTATCTAATGTTAAAAATGATTGTTCTTATTCTTATGTCTCCCACACTCCATGTTACCCAGGTAGCGTATCTCAGAGTGCTGATCGATGACTACATCTCTGAAAGACTTCGCATTTTTGCGCATGTACCACTGAGGCCTAAACGTCATTTTTTCTGTCATTACCCCGACCTCTGCTACAGTTATGGTCCGCTATCTTACGCATCAACTCTGCGATTTGAGAGCCAGCATTCCTACTTCAAAAGAATAATTCGAAGCTCTCAAAACTTCAAGAACATAACTCTAACGATGTCAATGAAGCATGAAATGCTTCAGGCATACTGCAGAGCGGGAAATTTATTGCCTGTCGATCTGGTGCAAAAAAAGCTGTTTTGAACTTCAGTCAGACATTATAGATGCCAAAACAGTACATGCAGTGGAACCTGCAGTGCCAGAGTCGGCTGAACTGAGCCGTCGTCTTACCTTCAATACTACTACTTATGAAGCTGGATCTGTCATCCTGTATAGCAAGCATAATTGCTTGAGAGGAGTCAAAATAACGCGTTGTGTGTCTGTTGAAAAAAAAACATTGCTATTGTAGGAACAGATTGCACAATAGAAGAATGGAGTGGAAGAGGGCTAAAGTTAGTCACGTTCTCCAGTGAGGATCCAGCGTGTGTAGCATATGAACAGCTTGTTTATATAACTTCTTTGAATTTGTTTGTCTGTGGGTTTAGGAACATTTTGATGATAAATCACGATGTTGACTATATTCATTATGTGTAAGAACTACGTGTATTCATTATGTGTTTCATCTGTGAAAGCATATACTTGGTCTCTTTGTTGATAGTTTTGTGATTATGTGATGAGTGTTTGCTGTGTTATTTCATGTTTGTGCATCAAATAAATGAAGCCACACTTTCAATGTGTATTTTTTATCAGATAATGGAGTCAATCACTTCGGCAGTACGGAGACTGGTGCCTGAAATTACTGACAAAGAACTCTCAAATCTTGCCATCTACCTAGACTCTGGGGGCTATGAAAATGCAAAAGACCTAATTTACCTAGAGGTGGAGGACCTTAAACCCTATCTCAAAATGTTTTATGTCAGTAAACTCCTTATTAGAGTGAAGGCCAATTTAAGTAGTGAGCCCACAAACAGCACTGCTACAAGTGCAGAACAGCAAAATGCATCTGTTGCAGTGGAAAGACCCGTCACAGCATCAATCCCAGTTTCTCAACTGTGCATAAATGAATTCCAGGCAACTTCGACTGACCTTCCCAAAGAACTTAGAAAGGATTCTGAAAATGGACTAAAGCCGACGCCCCAGATGAGGCGCCACGTAATGAAGGTGCTGGGGACGTCACTTCCAAAGTTAGACCCGTCGCCAGGCATGGCAGCAGTCAAACGTGTGGCACGCTTTGTGGCTGATAAATATCCGCATTCGTTTGCTGACCTGACGTCGACTGGTGATCTTATTGGGGATGGAAGTGCCTCATTTTCTTTCCAGTTGTCAACATTTCTTGAAAACAGGAGGTGGCCGAATTAAACTGCTAAGCGAACAGTTGATGACTTGTTGGATCAAGCAGATGAGGTTTCAACGAAAAGGTTCAGTGGCCCACAAGATACCAACGGTTGTGTGGCATGGCAGCCTGACTGTAGTCCAGAAATGTGGGCGAGCTTGACAGAAAAAAGGGGCCTGCATCTGCGAACTATCTTGACATGCTTAATGAAATCTCAAAGCTGATGGCACAGACATACACGCTGCAACGGAAGGATATTAACGAGGGTAAACTAACTATACAGAACATCCAAGAACTATGGCCGAACCTTCTTGGGGAGTCGCATTTATCAGACATGTTGAGACCTGTTCATTGATGGCACGACGTTCAGTAGTTGACACACGATATGGACGCTGTCGTAATGGCGTCGCTTGACCGGTATCTATACGGTGAACAACAGATGACGCTAGACCTAAGGAAAGCTGATTGTGGTCGAACGAGGCTCAAAAACGCTGGAGGAGCTTGATCAGCTGTTCCTGCTGCCCAGACGTGAGATGGCAATCAATGTACTTGCGGAATACATTGATAGGGTCATTGGCATCAGTTGCGGGTGTAATGGCACAAGTCGGTACAAACGACTTGTCTGGATACATCGGGTCTTCAAAATTACAATTTAAGGTCTCGAGCCTTCCCAGACACTTGCCGCGTAGCTGGATGTACGGACAAGCAGAAACGTTGCACACATAAAGTAGCACCAAACCATTGGAAAAGTTGATGACTGCAAACCGGAGGACGATGGTTCGGTGGTGCACCCTAGCTATAGTTGGTTGGAACAGAAGCATCTAGTCGGCAGCAGCGGAAAACACAGGCACTAGGACAACGGACAACGACGCGATGTGGATGTCAGCTGCGGCAAACACTTTCAAGGGACTGTGGTGGTCGATATCAAAGCACGAATTCATCAACGTGAGTTCAGCACGAGCGCAGTCGACGAGGGCCTGATGGGTAGAAAGGAAATCCCATCCTAGTATGACGTCGTAAGATGAACGTGGAAGAACAACAAACATTACGGCGTACCAAACATCTTGAATAAGGACGCGTGCTGTGCACTGAGCCATCGGTGCGATGAAATGGGAGGTGGCTGTACGCAGCACAAGATTCGTAAGCCGCATTTTAACTTTTCTCAAATCGCGACACAGTTTTTCACTAATTAAAGAAACGACGCCGGCTGTGTCGACAAGTGCACATACAGCAACACCTACTACTAGCACATCAATTTGGTTGGACGGACAAAGAGGAGGTCTTAGAAAGTTGGACGACGACGCAGTTCTTGCCTCCGGAACTGCGGCTGTCAGTTTTCCTCTCGAGCGGGGCTCGTGCGCCGAAGCATCGGGGAGACAGATCGGCGACGGGGAGGTAATGACCGGCGAGAATCGACGGGGCGTCGTGGGGACAATGAGTCGGTGATAGGAGAAGATGGTCTCTGGGGATTCTGGGCAGCCTGGTAATTTGCAGAATTCCCATGGTCTGGAGGCTGGAAGTTGCGACGGTGACAGTAGCGTGCTATATGTCCCACAAAACTGCATGCAAAACAGATGGGTCGATTATCCAAAGTGGGCCATGGTTTGACCACAGAAGGTGCAGGGAGCGAAATAGGATGGGGTTCCGTGTATGTAGGCAGCGTCGTAGGGTAGGAGGACCCGGTGCCCCGATATGCGCCAGAGACAGGTGGGGCTGGGAGTCTATCAACGACAGCAGCGTAGGTCAGCGGCGTAGAAACAGATGGCGATGAAGGCAGTGCCTGCCTGACCTGTGTCTCAATGACCTGGCATAGACGTGGGTCTAACGAGGTCCCTGGCTCGGATGCTTCGGCCACAAGAGAACGTAGACGTGCAACTTCTTCAGGTATGAACTGTTTGATGTGGGGCAGTAAGACGGTGTGATCACACTGTCTTACTGCCGTCGTGCACGAGGGTGGAAACTTCAGCCGTATCTTCAGCGGCCCTGCCTGTCGAGACACGTTACTTATGCCACTCGTCGTACTCCTGACAGAGCTGGACAATGTCGGTGACCGTCTGTGGATTCCTAGCGACGAGCATCTGGAAGGTATCGTCGTGAACTCCTTTGACAATGTGCTTGATTTTGTCACGTTCGGTTACAGATTCATCGACGCGCTTGCAAAGAAACAAGATATCTTCGATTTAACTTGTGAAGGTCTCGTGCTTGTGCTGGACTCGACAACACAGACGCTGTTCCGCGCGAAGCCGGTGCGCGGCGGGACGAACGAAGACCGCGGCGATGGTGGTCTTGAAGGCGGACCAGTTGATGATTTCGCCTTCGTGATTCTTGAACCAGAGGCTGGCCACATCAGCGAGGTAAAAGCGCACGTTTGTGAGCTGATCGCAGGCGTTCCATTTGTTGGAACCGCTTACGATTTCGTACTTGAGGAGCCAGTCCTCGACTTCTGGTTCGTCTTTGCCGCGAAAAATTGGTGGGTCGCGTTGCCGAGGCACGCCAGTACAGTAGACTGTCGTTGGTAGGGCAGCTTGAGAAGGGCCAGGAGCAGTTGTGGTGAGCAGTGAGGGTAGCGTTCGATTGCGAAGTTCTAGGTTCGTCAGTTCCAGGTTCGATTGCGAAGTTCCATGTTCCAGATTCGTCAACCAACACAGTGAATGGTGGTCGCTGTTCACTTTAAAGGCGGCCGTATAAATACGGGCAAAATTTTGTCAACACCCATACCAAGGCGAGGCATTCTTTCTCAGTCGTGGAGCAATTAGTCTCGGCCCGCGTTATAGTGTTCAGCTTGCATAGGCGATTACTCTTTCTGTGCCTTCTTGCAGCTGCACAAGCACAGTTTCCAGACCAACATTGCTGGCATCAGTGTGTAGCATTGTTGGGGCTTTCTCATCAAAGTGGGCAAGCACAGGAGGCATCTGTAGTCGCTAGCGCAGGTTCTTGAAAACAGCTTCCACTTCGTTACTCCATTGAAAGGCAACGTCTCCTCTCGTGAGGCAGGTTAACGGTGATGCGATGGGTGCAAAGTTCGCGATGAATTGCCTATAAAACGCACATAGGCCGAGGAATCGTCGGACAGCTTTCTTATCAGCCGGCATCAGAAACTGTACAACAGCTGCGATTTTTTTAGGATCAGGATGGGCGCCTGCGTGACAGACATTGTGGCCAAGAAATTGCAGTTCTTTATAGCAAAAGTGGCACTTTTCAGGCTTCCACGTCAAGTCCGCGGACCGTATGGCTTGTAAAACTGCCTGAAGTCTTTTAAGGTGCTGGTCAAATGTTGCGGCGAAAACTACGACATCATCGAGGTAGACGAAGCAGGTTTTCCACTTCAACCGAGAAAGTACAGTATCCACGAGTCTTTGAAAGGTAGCAGGCGCTGAGCATAAACCAAAGGACAAGACTTTAAATTCGTAAAAGCCATCTGGTGTCACAAAAGCAGTCTTCTCGCGGTCTCTCAGGTCTACCTCAATTTGCCGATATCTACTCCTCAAGTCCATTGATGAAAAGTAACGAGCATGTCGAAGTCTGTCGAGAGAGTCATCTGTACAAAGAAGTGGATACACATCTCTTTTTGTCACCTGATTGAGTTTTCTGTAATCGACACAGAAGCGCAGGCTGCAGTCTTTTTTTTTAACAACGAATACAGGTGACGCCCAGGGGATTTTGAGGGCTGAATGACGTCATCTTCTAGCATTTTGTCGACGTACACTCTTGTACCACTTCACGTTCCTTTGGAGCCATGCGATAGGGGTTTTGGTCAATTGATCTCACCATGTCCTTGGTTATTATACAATGCTTGCTTAGAGGCGAGGGGCCAACTCTTGATGTTGTCGAAAAGCAGTCTTTCAATTCGGCCAGTAGCTCAAGAAACTTCTTTCGCTCCTTCTTAGGCAAAGTAGTGCTAACATCGAGAACTTGTCCTGAAGCAAGTTTTGGCGGCTCGTCGACTACTGCCAAGCAGCCTTTTAGGTCTGTGATATCGTCGAAGTAAGCGACGGCCATGCCTTTTGGAAGGTGCCGGCGCTCACCACTAAAATTTGTCAGAAGCAAGTCCGTGTGTCAAGCAGCGACACTGACGATACCTCTTGCGATGGAAAGGTCCTGTGTGAGGAGAAGTGAGCTTATTCGGTCTGCAACTCCTTCGTCGTCAAGCTGGACAGCGGCTGCCACACAAACAAGCATGCATGATCGAGGAAGGAGAACTACATCGTTATCAGTTAGACGCGATTGGTTTGGTCGGGCCAGTGGAGAATCAGGTGCACCCAAACTGTTGTGGAACGTAATCAAACTGTCTGGGAAATTGATGACAGTGCCGTATTCTCGTAAGAAGTCCATACCAAGAATTAGAATCTTGCAGCATGCGGTGAGAACGACGAACGACACAACGAAAAAAGAACCTCCGATGTCAATTCTCGCTTTGCATCTCCCAAAGGACATCAATAACTGACCATTTGCCATCCTTACATGAAGGCCGGTCCACGGTGTCTTCACTTTATGAGGCGGACGGCAAGATCCTGACTCATAATAGAAAAGTCACACCGGTGTCCACTAAGGCTGTTGTTAATTTCTGGCCATCAAGAAAAACACTAAGGTCGGCGGTCACAATGTCATTGCTCTCACGCCTTGTCGGCTTTACAGCTTCGTGTAATGGGGGCTTTTTATCGTCGTCTTCATGGCATGAAACCTTACCCCCGGAGATTGCCACCTTCAATTTCCCCGGCGCGAGCTGGGTGACCTTCTTGGATTAAGGTCCGCAGAGGTACATCGGTGTGATGAAGGCGAATACGCGGGAGAAGGAGAGCGGGATCGATGTCCCAAACCTGGCTGGCGAGTAGGTTTTGCCTCCTCGTCGGAAGTACGGTAGTCGTAAAAGTGAGAACAGGCTCCTTGGAAAGAGGCATCCTCCCGGCGTGGTATATATTCTTCAATCGCATGTCATTCGTAAGAGCGTGTTCGAGGAGGGCAAAACGAATCACGGCAGTGCCAGCAATAACGGGCAACTTGACCTGCACCTCCACAGTTAAAGCAAAGTGGACGTCGATCGATTGTGCACCATGCGTCTGTTTTTCGGAGCAGTGGACGTTTGAGCCTCCCATCTTGCGACGATGTCCACTGTGCTGCTGTGGACGGCTGGTGTTATGTCAGTTGGCTTGGTGGTCGGCTCAGAGTCTGCTCTTGCGGCGGTGACCAAGAGGGCATTGGCACTGGGCGGTACGGCGGCAATATAGCAGATGATGATAGTCGAAGAGCGTGGGTGTAGCTCATGAGACGGTGCTCGTCATCAGCGGTAGAAAATGCGTGGCGGACTTCGTGGCGTACCAGTTACACGATAGACGCAACAGGGATTTGAGCAACTGGAGTGCGAAACTTCTGTAGTTTTTCGCAAACTATCTCCCTAATGAGGTCTCGCAGGAAGCTTTGATTCTCAGGTATGGCCGCAATAATGATTGGGGCGCTACCAGATATTCGACCATACCGCCTGCATCGTTGATGTAGGGCCCGCTCAATAGCCGTAGCTTCCTTGATAAAGTCAACTTCTGTACTTCGAGAATGGCGCAGTAGCCTGGCGAAAAGTTGCTCTTTAACGCTGCGAATGAGGTAGCTCAACTTCCTTTCTTCACTCGTGTTCGGGTCAGCTCGACCAAAAAGACGAGTCATATTGTAACGAGGCGGTGGGCATGGCCCCACTGTCATAGACGAATCGAAGAAGAAGAAACGGACTGAGCACGCGACAGACTGGCAGCCCTGGTGGTTCTCACCTGCTTATAAATATTGGCAGTACACTCATTTCTTTCTCCCATGTGTTTGTAATTCCCGTAACAAATTAATGGAGGTGCTGGGTACAAAGCGCCATACAACGGAGCTCCGCAGTGGTCGTCCAATCGGAGTTTCAGTGATGGAACACGGGACTGATCCCACGGCCGCCTCTCCATCGGCCTCGGCAGCGGCTTCACCAGCCACGGCAAGCTTTTGTTCAAGCTCGTCGCCTCATCCCAGGTCACCGCCCCAGGAACCGTCTTATCCGCGCTCTCGCAATTCGACCGAATGGAGAACTGCGGATGATCGTCCGATCTGCTTTAACTGCCACCGCATAGGTCATGTCACACGGTATTGCCACAATCATTAGTCTTCATCCAGAACCCAGTATAAAACTGCTCGCTGCACCAACAGCTACCGCATTTTCCAGCCCCCTGCGCCAATCGCCGACAACTACCGCCGCCTTCCACCCTACACCTTCGATGCCCCTGATACGCAGCACAGCCGCTCATCGTCGCCTCGACGTCATCAGTCTCGTTTACCCCCTGGACATGGCCCGTCGTCCCCTTCTCTACGACGACGCCCAACCTCCCCGCTCAATTACCACCAGGGAAACTAAGCGGTGCAACTTTTAGAAGTGAAGCTGCATCCTCGATACCGACCTCAAATCCTCTCCTCGTACTGCCGACAAGACGAAATTTGATTGACGTCGACGGCCTGACTGTTTCTGCACTTATTGACACCGGGGCGCATAGTTTTGTGATGAGTGCCCGACTCCGTCGCCGCCTGAAGAAAGTGCTTACACCGGCTGCTCCTGGCATCACACGTCACCGACCAAATAAGCCTTGCCATCACAGGAATGTGCACCACACGCATTACAATCGCCGATCATCCCACATCTGTTCTCTGCAGTTATTGAACAGTGCCCCAATGACCTGATTCTTGGATTGGATTTCTTGTCCACTCATGCAGCTCTCATCGACTGTGCAACCCGCCTTCTCCAACTTGAACTGCCTCGACTTGAGGCTGTGTCGTCCTCATCGTCACACCGCTTGTGCGCTGTTGATTATGTTAGGCTGTCAACGCAAGCAACCACATTTGTGGCCTTAACGATATCACCAGCTCTTCCTGACAGTGACTACATAGTGTCTCCAATAATGGATGTACTCTTGGCCCGAAGTATTGCTGTGCCGCATACCATTGTGACTATCGTGGACAACTACGTCCAGCTTCTGCTCCTCAACTTTAGTAGTTCGAGCCAAATTCTGCCGCAAGGTATTTCGTTAGCCCATGCTTCCTCACTTGATGCATGTTGCATCGTGGCATTAGACCCTGAAGACTCCTCGTCCCCTGTTGCGGCCAGCCGAGCAAACGCACCTACCGACAAAATCACGATGATGATTGCCCCCGATCTTCTGCCCTGTCAGGCCGTCCAACTCCACCACGTTCTGACCACCCACCGAGATATTTTCGAAATCCATGACCGCCTTTTAGGCCAAACGTCCGTCGTGCGTCATCAAATACATATCGGCGATGCTAGTCCTGTTAGACGGCGACCATATCGTGTTTCCCAGTCCGAACGTGAGGTCATACAACGAGAAGTCGAGAAGATGCTCTCCAAAAGAGTCATAGAGGCCTCTTCAAGTCCATGGGTATCACCTGTTGTTTTAGTCACAAAGAAGGATGGCAGTGGGAGATTTTGCATTGACTGCCATGCCTTGAACAAGATAACCCACAAATACGTATATCCGCTGCCACGAATCGGCGGTGCCCTTGCCTGCCTTCATGGCGCACGATACTTTCCATCTATAGATCTGAGTTCGGGCTATTGCCAAATTTCTGTCGACGACGTAGACCAAGAAAAAACTGCCTTCGTCACGCCGGATGGCCTTTATCCGTTCACGATTATGCCTTTTGGGCTGTGCAACGCGCAGCAACGTTCAAACGCATGATGGAGTCTCTCCTCCGTAATAATAAATGGTCCATCTGCCTTTGCTACCTCGACGATGTGATAGTTTTTTTCCCCAACATTCGAAAGCCACCTAACTCGCCTGTCGACCATTCTAGCCATTTTTCGTCGAGCAGAACTCCAGCTGAACTTGAAAAAGTGCGATTTCTGCAGGCGAGAAATCACGGTCCTTGGTCATCGTGTAAGTGCTGCTGGGGTCCAACGAGACCCTGACAAGATTAGTGCTGTCAAGAACTTTCTTCTGCCTTCTTCGACCAAAGATATTCGTTGTTTTGCGGGCTTATGCTTGTACTTCCCACGTTTTATGTGCAATTTCGCTACAATTGCACGACCACTAACTGATCTTCTCAAAAAGAATGCGTCCTTCTCGTAGGGCCAAGACCAAGCAGCTGCGTTTTTCACACTGATACAGCTGCTCACTTCACCACCAATATTGGCTCACTTCGACCCGTCCGCGACGACTGAATTTCGCACAGATGCCAGTGCTCAGGGCATCGGCGCCATCCTCGCTCAGCACCAGGAAGGCCAAACGCATGTTATTGCGCATGCCAGCCGCCTTCTCTCCACATCTGAGCGAAACTATTCGATAACAGAGCGCGAGTGTCTTGCGCTGGTCTGAGCTGTAGCGAAATTTTGCCTCTACTTGTATGGCCGGGAGTTTTCAGTTATTACGGACCACCACGCTCTGTGTTGGTTGTCGTCGCTCAAGGACCCAACTGGTCGCCTAGGTCGCTGGGCTCTATGTCTCCAGGAGTATAACTTTGATGTAATTTATCAGTCTGGCGGGTTATACCAAGATGCCGATTGTCTCTCGCATTATCCGGTGGATCCTGCTAGCCTCGCCATCCATGAGAGCGATTCTTGTGTGCTCGCCATATCCGATTTGCGTGACATCGGCACGGAGCAGCGCCGGGATGCAACTCTCAAGACGGTCATTGCTCGAGTATCTTCAGGACATTCCGACCCTTCGCTCCGTCAATATGTCCTCCGCAACGAAATTCTGTACCACCGCAACATGAGGACTTATGGCCCAGACCTTTTGTTGCTTATCTCCCGACACCTGCGTGCCAACATTCTTCAACATCTGCATGACGCTTCGACGGCAGCACACCTAGGTTTTTCACGTACCTATCACCCAGTGCGGCAGTGGTTCTTTTGGCCTGGCCTGTATAAATTTGTGCGCCGCTATGTCACTGCTTGCGAGCGCTGCCAGCATCGCTAACATCCTGCTCTCTGTACGGCTGGCCTGCTCCAACCTATCGACATTCCCCGGAACCATTCTTCCGCATCAGTTTCAACTTGCTCCGTCCTTTCCCAACGTCCGTGTCAGGCAACAAATGGATCGCTGTCGCAACTGACTATGCGACCAGATACGCTATAACTCGTGCCTTGCCAAGTAGCTGCGCTACAGACGTCGCAGACTTTCTACTGAATGACGTCATTCTGCGGCATGGGGCTCTGCGCTTGCTTTTGACGGATCGCGGCCGCTGCTTCTTCACAAAAGTTATCGGCAAAATCCCCCGTAGCTGCTCTACCGAACATCATCTTACTACTGCCTACCATCCGCAGACCAACGGTCTCACGGAGCGCCTCAACCGCACTCTTACAGACATGTTGTCCATGTACGTCTCTTCTGACCACTGCGACTGGGACGCAACGCTCCCCTACGATACGTTTGCATACAATTAGCCAAGGCACGACACCGCCGCCTATTCTCCATTCTTTATTCTGTATGGCCGCTACCCTGCGTTGCCATTGGACACACTCCTTCCTTCCGATACCACCGAACCAACGGCGTATGCTCAGGGCGTTGCTTCTCGAGCCCGCGTCGCTCGCCAAATCGCGCACACTAGGCTCACTGCTTCTCAGGCTCACAAAAAGTCCGCTACGATGACTGGCACCATGTCGTTGACTACCCTGCCGACTCTCTCGTCCCACTTTGAATGTCGCATCGACGTGAGGGCTTGTGCGAGAAGCTCCTCCCACGATACACAGGGCCCTACAAAGTTCTCCACAAGGTCACCGACGTCTACTACCTCATCACTCCCGTTCAACCACACTTGTCTTCTGCCATACCACCTACTGATGTTGTTCATGTGTCACGACTGAAACGATACTATACTGCCAGTCCTGATTGACTTAGCGGCGCCGTGACGGTGCTTCGTCTGCCGGGGGTGATGTCACGAGGCAGTGGGCATGGCCCCACCATCGTAGAGGAATCGAAAAGGAAGAAGCGGACTGAGCGCGCGAAAGGCTGGCAGCCCTGGTGGTTCTCACCTATTTGTATATATTGGTAATACACTCATTTCTTTCTTTCGTGTGTTTGTAATCCCTGTAGAATATTTTCAGCGAACATAGCAATGCTTTCATTGGGTTTTCGAACCCGTAGCCCCAACAGCTGCTGCGCACGGTCCTGTCCATCGACATTGGCGAACGTGTCGACAGGCTGTTGTCGGAAGGCGTCCCAAGTTGACAGACTGGCTTCTCTGTTTTCACACGAAATTTTTGCACCACTGTCAAGATAGAAATAGGCGCGTGAAAGCTTTTCTTGTCCAGGCCACAAATTACTTTTGGCAACACGCTCTAAGTGCCCAAGCCAGTCATCAACGTCTTCATGGGCGCCGCCACTAAAGTGATCGGGAACCAGCGGATGTAAGATGGTTACCTGTGAAGGCTGTGTCGACGGGGGGCCTTGGGGCGCCGGTTGCGGACTGGTGTTGGCGAGGTAATCGGCACCTGTGAGGTTCCGTGGAAGGAGTGAACTCTGGCGCGATGCCTATCAGCCACCGACTGAACCGGTGCATGAGAGTTGCAATAGGTGGCATTGCGTCCGGGATAGATGAACGGCTCCCAGTAGGAGCATGGAGCATTAGGAAGGATTGCGGCCCAACACCTCCACCAGTGCTGCGATACAACGCGAACAAAAGGCAGATACACGTTGACGCAGCGATTCTCAGCAGCCAAACAGCAAGATCACCTTGTTTGTCTTCGATCAGCCAGAGCTCCACTACCTGGTGTCTGCCAAATACCCTTATCCTCGTTTTTGTCCACCAGTACATACACACACACACACATATATTTATATCGTAATTCATTCTTCTACTTTTCCTCAGCACATTAAGCGTTTGGACGAAATTCTAACGTGCATTTCGAACGCTGGAATACAGCTCTGTTGATTATTTTTCACATTCTGGGCTGGGACAAGGAAACGAAAAAGAAGAAGAGCCCGAGCGAGGGACGCGGGGACGCTCAAGTTACAGCAGAGCGCTTCCGAACGCAGTTAAATAAACAGGTATTTTTGCCTTATACCTTAGAGGCGGAGTTGAGTCTGATCACAGTGTCTGGAACGCCATCGTCTAAACATTGGTGCCGAAACCCGGGATTGAAAACCAGGACCCTACGGACGGCTACCAGTCAACTGCAGCGGCATGGAGCGACTGAAGTCGAAGCGGACATCGCGGCAAGCACAGAACATGAGGATTATAAACGAGGCAAGTGAGCTCCTCGCTAACAACTCTGCCTCCTATGACCAGCTCAACTCCATATATGAGAGGCTGAAGGCTAATAACGAAGAGCTTAAAAACCTGAACAACGAGATTAAGCCGCATATACCTGACGGAAGTTCGAGGTCGAGTATAACGCTGTCTTTCGATACCAGGACGTTGCTACGCTCATTCTCGCTGAGATTCTCAGCAAGAAAGATCGCATGCTAAGGACATCGACCGGAACTCAAGAACAGTTGCCCAGACAGTCGTAGCACCATCAGACGGAACTGGAGTTAAATTGCCTAAACTGACAATAGCTCCCTTTTTTGGAGACCTATGCAAGTGGACCGAATTTTGGGAACAACTTTACCAAATTGTTCATAGTACCAATCGCATCACTGCCACAGAGAAGTTTCATTACCTGCAACTGTATCTTAAAGGAGACGCTGCATCAGTAATTGCGGGCCTTCCGACGACAGAAAGTTGCCACAGTGACGCCATCAAAATGCTACAGAAGCGATTTGGGGACAAGACGCGCCTGGAGCAAGATATTTTGCCAAGCTACGGATGTTAAGCCCTCTCCGTTCATCGACTGACACCAAAGCGCTACGCAGCTTGTACGAGCAAATTCTCGTGAATAACCGAGGCTTAGAGACTTTGGGTGTGCACAAGTCGTCAGCTCAATACAAAGAGGTGCCACTTCGCCAGCACAAGCATCAGAGTATTGGGTAACCTTGTCAGCAAAGATGGCGTTCGACCCGACCCCGACAAGGTTGCTGCCGCAATTAGTTTTCTACGTCCGAGCAATCAAAAGCAATTGCAAAGTTTTGTGGGCCTGGCGTCTTACTTCCGCCGCTTCATCCGTCACTTTGCTGCCATTGCGAGGCCGTTACGCAAGTTTCTGACGTCACGGATGCTTTCACGTGAACTGACGAGTGCGAGCGTGCTTTCCAAGCCCTTAAGCGTGCTCCGTCACTTTGACGAGAGTGCACCTACTTTCCTGCATACAGATGCCAGTGGCCACGAAATCGGTGCTGTCCTCCTCCAGCGCGATGAAACATCACGTGAGCGAGTAGCTGCATATGCCAGCCGCGCACTAACACCTGCGGAGCAGAACTACTCGATAACAGAGCAGGAATGTCTCGCTGTCGTTTGGGCCGTCCAGAAATTTCAACCTTATCTGTATTGATGCCACTTCACTGTGATCATCGACCACCATGCCTTATACTGGTTGTCCTCGCTGGAGAAGTTGTCTGGGCGCCTCAGTCGCTGGATACTGCATTTGCAAGAGTACACTTTCGACGTTGTGTACAGGTCTGGCAAACATCACCAGGATGCTGACGCTCTTTCTAGCTGCCCTCTGCCACTTTCATCTCCAACCACAGATCCTCAATGCCACTCAGGTGATCAAGCCGCTTCCTCTTCAACGACGTTATCACCCCTGGCAGTTGCTGGGTCACTATCTTTAAACAGCAGCGCCCAGTTTACCGCGTGCCAACGTGACGACCCATACTGTAACCACATCATCGGATACTTTAATGACTCGTCTTCTCCAATTAATGCCAGACTACGTTGTCAGCTACGGCAGTTCAAGCTATAGAACAACGTCCTGCAGCGCTATACTTACAATGCGTATGGGAATCAGTGGGTGCCACAGTACTTCCCCATCCGCTGCGAAAACAGTTCTCGAAGCACTGCACGATGACCCAAGAGCTGGACACTTAGGATTCCAAAAGACCTACAACCACGTTAGAAGCCGTTTCTTCTGGCCTGGTCTTTCTACCTTTGTGGGTAATTATGTTGCTTCTCGCACACTTTGTCAATGCCGGAAATGACCAACTTCAGCTCCTGCTGGCCTATTACAACCCATTCCATGTCCCGATACACCTTTTGTCGTTGTCGGAATAGACCTCGTCGGGCCACTTCCTGTAACACCAGCGGGCCACCGCTGGATTGTCACAGCTGTCGACCATCTCACACGATACGCGGAGACTGCTCCTCTACGCACTAGCTCTGCATCAGACGTTGCCGCCTTCTTTTTAGAAGCCATTGTGTTGCAGCATGGTGCACCTCGCACGTTGTTGAGTGACCGAGGCAAGGCCTTCCTGTCCACAATTCTCGATGAAATCCCAAAAACTTGGCGCACAGTTCATAAGACGACATCCGCTTACCACCCGCAGACAAATGGCCTGACAGAGCGATTCCACCGGATTCTAATCAACATGATATCCATATACATCAGACTGAACCACGATAACTGAGACAAAATCTTACCGTTCGTAACATTTGCACAGAGCGCCGCTGTTCAACGAACCACCAGGTATTCACCTTTCTTCCTCGTCTATGGTCGTGCACCGATATTTACCACTGACGCCTCTTTCTTCGATGTAACGACAAAAACGTCCACGACTACGCCAGAACATTTCGTTTCAGGGCTCGCTGAGGCACGGCAACGTGCTCAACTCAACACGGAGGCCAGTCAGCAAGACCGCAAGCAATGCTATGACAGCTTCCATCGCGACATCACTTTCCGTCCTGAAGATGAAGTATTACTTTGGACGTCTGTTCGCACTCCAGGATTGCGCGAAAAGTTTCAGTCACGCTTTCTCGGACCTTACGTTATTTCTGAGCGGACATCTCCGGTCAATTAGCTAGTCACTGCCGTCGAGGGTTCCCCGAATTGTCGTTACTATGCTTCCGAGATAGTCCACGTTTCACGTCTTAAACCCTTTATTCGCCCTACATTTCCCACATAAGTCTCGGCCGATTGATTGATTGATTGATATGTGGGGTTTAACATCCCAAAACCACCATATGATTATGAGAGACGCCGTAGTGGAGGGCTCCGGAAATTTCGACCGCCTGGGGTTTTTTAACATGCACCCAAATCTCAGTACACGGGCCCACAGCATTTCCGCCTCCATCGGAAATGCAGCCGCCGCAGCCGTGATACGAACCAAGTCTCGGCCGGGCCGGCCGCTCAAGTGCACGGGGAAAATAAGTGTGAACATTGTTTATGCGTCCCATCTTTTCATCTGTACATACTCATCACTAGTCAAGCTTAGGTTGTGGGGCACACACTCGAGACAATAAAAAGAGTCTTGAGGGTACTGGACGTCATCTACAATATATATATATATATATATATATATATATATTGGGACAAGGTGCAAAAACTGTGCTACGTTCCTTTTTACCTTGATGGCGTCGCTAAAACCTAATATTTATTAGAACCACGAGAGCGACTTCTCCAATGGGTCGGCCTTCACGGGGCATCTCCATCAGGTATTTGGCACGTCTGTAGGATGCTCTGCGGTAGCGAAACAGAAGCTCGCAGTCCGCATCCAGGGGGACGACGAATCATATATGCCCTACATTGAAGATGTTCTGGTTCTGTTGCTGAGCACAAAATGGCATGACGGAGGCCGATCGCATCCGACACCTACTGAAAGGTATCAACTCTGTGGCCTTCAACACTCTCGTGATCCAATATCCAACTACTGTCTAGGGCGTCATCACCACATGCCAACACCTAACCGCGCTTCATTCAATGCGCCCTCTACACGCTTCCTGCGACTCTCGCTTTACCGGAGAGCATGAATTGCGAGCCCTTATCCGCACAGTTGTCAGAGAGGAACTCTACGGCCTTGTTCCAAATAACCGAACCATTGCGTCAGTCCGCACACCGCCTGTCAGCCTGCGTGAGATAATCAAGGACGAACTAGCATCAATGACAAGCACTGCACACGCCCCGTCTCCTGTGCGCTTTCCAGCGCCCTCGTACGCAGAAGTTGCATCACGGCATCTGCACCAGTTCCAACCGTGCCTGCAGACGTCGGATGCAACTGTTTGGCAGCGATAACAACTTAAGTGCCAAGGCCACTCCACTATTCTACATGGCGTCCTCCGCGCTCCATCTGCTTCTACTGTGGCATAAGGGGTCATATATCCCGTTTCTGCCGCCGTCGTCAGCAGGACGAACGACGTGGTTACCCAGCTTATGAAAGAGACTTTTCCCCGAGACTCGGTGAACACGATTCCGCACCGTATCGTTACACTTCCCGTCGGTCGCCCTTCCCTCCGCTGTCTCAAGCTGGGCCTCATCCTTCTCCCTCATCTTACCACCGTTCTCCATTACCGTTTCGGCGTACGTCATCACCCCTGCGTCCTGCGCCGATCTCTCTGGACTCGAAAAAGAAGAAGGTGCAGTTTTTGGAGGGGAAACTGCTTGTTGTCTGAATGTTACAACTCCTGTTACAACTCCTCCGTCTCGTCCAGCTAATTCACTGCCTGTTTGTGTGGAAGGTGTTTTCATTGACGCTCTTATAGAGACTGGAGCCGCCATTTCGGTAATTGATCGTGAATTGTGTTTTCTCCTTTGTAAAGTGCAAACTTCCTATGCCAGTCCCATGTTATGCGGCGCTAATGACAGTCCGATTTGCCCAACCGGATTGTGTACTGCTCGTGTTCTCATCGATGAAATCTGTCATCACATACAATTGGCTGTGCTGTCTTCATGCGCTCATCAGATAATCTTAGGCTGGGACTTCTTGTCAGCTACGTCTGCTGTAATTTCGTATGGTCGGCCCCTCATTCTTATTACGGACACACTGAGCTTTCTTCTGCCGCCGACCTTTCGTCGCCCAACCTTGTGACAGCTCCAGATTTCCTCCTCCCTCCTGGACAAGAATGTGTCCAGGAGGCACATTCTAGATGGTGAGGCTGTCTGTGGTTGTTCCTTGCAAGCGCTGCATTTTTCTAGGGATCACTATCACATCTTGTTTAGTGTGGTTCTCCCGTGCTTATGCAAGCATCACAGCGTGAAACATGACGCCAGAACCACAACTTCTGCCAGAGGGGACCACTGTTGCCAGCATTACCGAAGAAGCAACGGTTTGTGTCATCACTGGTTCTTCTGCTTCTTCATTCTCAAACTGTATGCCAGCGGAAGACTTATCTCCTGCTCTCGAAGCCACTTTGTGTGCACATCTTAACACAACGCAAGCTGATGCCTTGCTAGCGTTAATAATGAAGCACAAAACTTGCTTTGACGTTTGTTTCAAAGGTCTGGGTCAAACAACAGTGGCCTCTCATCGTATCGACACCGACGAATCCTGTGTCATTCCCCGCCGCCCTCACCGTGTGTCGGCTTCTGAATGCAAGCTTAAAGAACAAGTCAACAACATGCTCGCGAGCAACGTCATCAGGCATTCGACAAGCGCATGGTCTTCTGTCGTACTAGTCAAAAAAAGAAGAATGGCTTGGTAAGGTTTTGCATTGATTACAGATCACTCAACAAAAGTACTCCTGAGGACGTCTACCCAACGCCTCACATTGACGACGCTCTTTATATTTTACAAGGTGCTGAGTACTTTTCAAGTCTCGACTTGCGCTCTGGTTATCGGCAGATTCCGATGCACGAGTCTGATAAAGAGAAGACTGCATTTGGTACGCCAGATGGGCTCTTTGAATTCATTGTGGTGCCTTTTGGCCTATGCAAAGCCCCAGCCACATTCGAACGAATGATAGACACAGTACTTCGGAGATTAAAACGGAAGACCTGCCTTTCGTAACTGGACGACATTGTCATCTTTTCGTCCAGCTTCTCACAGCCCTTGGAACGGCTAGACGAAGTATTCACGTGTTTAGCTAAGGCCGGTCTCCAGCTCAACACTAAGAAGTGTCAGTGTGCCAGTCACAGTATCAAGGTATTAGGTCACGTCGTCAGTAAACATGGTGTTGAGCCCAATCCCGACAAGGTTGCTGAGGTACTGCACTTTCCTACACCAACCACACCCAAGGACCTTCGCAACTTCCTTGGCTTGGCGTCGTGTTTCCGCCGCTTTCTACGTGATTTCACTACTATTGCGGCTCCTCTGCACAAATTCCTGGCCAGGAGCGCACCATTTGTCTGGTCGGATGACTGCGAAGCCGCTTTTTACACCCTCAAGCTATGCCTCACATCACCGCCAGTGCTTCGCCATTTCGACCCTGCAGCACCTACTGTGCTACACACTGATGCAAGTGGACTTGGCATCGGTGCTGTCCTTCTTCAGCGGAACCACGCCCTCCAAGAACAAGTCGTGGCTTACGCGAGCCGTACTCTTTCACCTGCTGCGCGAAATCACAGCATCACTGAGCAAGAATGTCTCGTCATCGTGTGGTCCGTACAAACAATTCGCCCTTATTTGTATGGCTGGCATTTTACAATACTGACTGACCATCATGCTCTGTGTTGGTTATCGTCTCTCAAAAATTTGTCGGGTTGCCTTGCCCGTGGGGTACTTCGATTACAAGTGTATGACTACAGCGTCACATATAGGTCGGGTCGTCAGCACCAAGATGCCAACGCTTTGTCACGTTGCCCACTCTCGCAAAGCGCCAAAGTGTCACCTTCCATATGTTCGTCACCACCCACCAAAGTGACCAAATGACGGCTGCTGGTTCGAAACAGTTTGTAGCCTCGGCGGACCTTCTTTTCTCCACAGATCTCGCTTAGCTCCAACATGCCCATGCCTACTGCCGCACAATTATCGATTGGCTCACTGGCTTATTGTGTGCTCCAAACAGCCGCCTAAGACGACAACTTGCCCGTTTCAAGCTTAAAAACAGAACATTATGTTAGTAAACTGACCATCCTCTTGGTAACATTTGGGCTCCCGTCATTCCTCGCTCCCTTCGTATGGACGTTTTAAAAGCGTTTCATGACGATGCGACAGCTGGTCACTTAAGGTTCCACAAGACTTACGACTGCCTCAAGACTCACTGCTTTTGGCCTGGCCTCTCTACATCTGTCGCCAAGTACGTCGCTTTCTGCACGTCATGCCAGCACTGAAAACGTACGTCTCTTCCCGCAGGACCATTGCAACCACTGCCATGTCCGTCCACTCCCTTTAAATTTTTGGGCATCGGCTTATATGGACCTCTTTCGCTTACGCCAGCCGGTCACCGTTGGATTGTTACTGCCGTGGACCACCTTACTATAAATTTTACTATATATTAGGGGCAAGGGCATATTCATGGCCAAAGCGCGCCATTTAAGTGACTAGGGATGTGGACAATGATGAGATGGGCGGCTGTATAGTGGCCTTGAAATTCCTGGCAGTAACGAGGATAAAAACATAAGTATTAAAATCATGACAGTAGCGTGATATTTATAATAAAATGGGTGACAAAAGGTTTTGATAATAAAAGCATGTGTAAAAATGTTTAAAACTAGCACAAGTGCCTCATCAGTGCCCTTGCGTCCAAGGGCCGCGAGGCAAGTGCTTTTCAAAGTAGTCAATGCAGCAGCAACCTCTCTTGAGAAGTTGCGCTATGCCATGCCTGGTTATATTACATGGTAGAAGCGGACATCTCTTATAAAAGCCAGCAATGATTTATGAGTGAAAAGTGGTTCCCCACCGACGAACATTGCAGGGTGTAATGATATATGTTGTCGATAGGGTAATGGAAAGTGTTGTCTTCTCAGAGTGTATAATTGTTCACACTAGATTAAAATGTGAAGAATTGTTAGAACTTCACCACATTTGTCACACAATGGTGGATCCCCACCGGACAAAAGAGATTAGTGTGTCCTGTATGTGTGTCCTATCCTGAGCCTCGTTAGTGTTACGTCTGTACGACGGCAAATTGATACTGGCGGCCAATGACCAAGGTGTGGCTTAATAACGTGTAGTTTGTTTTGTGTGTGTGTCTATCCCACTTGCTCTGCGAGTAGACCCTGAGCTTTCGTTTGAGAAATGGTATCAAGGGCAGGGATTGATATGGGTGTAGTGACAGTGCTTTTGTGGACGAATGCAGCAAGCTGATCCGCCATCACGTTCCCTTGGATCTCCCGGTGCCCTGGCACCCAGCACACTACATGGTTGAGTGTGTAGAATGTGCGTAAAATAAAGTAAAGTGAGATGAGAACAGGGTTTTTTTGTTTTTTAAGTTTGCAGAGCTATTAACACACTGAGGGAGTCCGTATAAATTACTGCTTTTTGTAGTTGTAGTTGTTTGATGTGTTTACCGGCCACAAGTATTGCATAAGCTTCCGCTGTGCAGATACTTGTGTCTGGATGTAGAGGGCTAGCATTCGAAAAGGATGGGCCGACAGCAGCGTAGGAGACAGAGGAGTCAGACTTGGAGGCATCTGTAAAGAACTCAGGATGTGTGTATTTGTGTTCAAGTTCCAAGAAGTAGTTCCGGATATGCGCAATAGGCGCATATTTTGTACCTTCTAGAAAAGACACATCGCAGTCTATCATCTGCCACTGTCACGGTGGCGGGTATACTACAGGAGCCATTAAACTGTGTTCAAGTGAGACTCCAGTTTCCTCAGCTAGACTCTTCAGGCAAACTGAGAAGGGCTGCCTCATCAAAGGCCTGTTTTAAAACAGAATGGAGCTCGACAAATCATTGATAGTAGAGTATGAGGGGTGCTTCTTCTCTGCTTTCACTTTAAGAAAATATACAAAGGACATGTAAGTTCTTTGTATATGAAGCGACCAATCATTTTACTCAACGTAAAGGCTCTCTACAGGGCTGGTGCGAAAAGCACCCGTAGAAAGGCGGATGCCCAAATGGTGCACGGGATCCAGCATCTTCAAAGCACTTTGAGTCGCAGACTGATAAACAACGGCCCCATAATCTAAGCGGGTGTGAATGAGGCTTCTATACAGGTTCAAGAGACATTGCCTATCACTAGGCCACGTAGTACATGACAACACGTTTATAACATTCATGGCTTTCAAACATTTTTTTTAAATACTTGATGTGTGGTACGAAGGTCAACTTGTTCCTACAACGAAGAGACTTGTCTCAACTTGGAGAGCGTGGCAGAATGTTTACAATTGAATGTTACTTGACAAATCGGACATTGCATGTTCGAGTGGGCAGCGTTCTTTCCCAAACATTTGTCAAAAAATTAGGAGTGTCACAAAGTAGCGTACTTAGTTTCGCACACTGTCATTATCAAAACGAATTATTTCCACTTGTAGATTCCTCGTAATGTTTTATGTACATATGTTGATTGCATCCAGCTTGGTTTCAAGTCTTGTAATCTGGCCAAGTGTGAGCGGTAGGTTCAGTTTAATTTGAATAAAATCTCTAATTAGGCAGAAGAAAACGGGTTCCGATTGAATGTACAGAAAATAAGGTGGGTTTTGTTTTCCATGAAGAGAGGCATTCATACATAACCTGATATTCAACTGCATGGGCAACGTCTTGCTGTTATTACTGCCAATATTTTTTGTCCTATTATTGAGCACTAAGCTGACTTCATACCACACATAATTTATTTAAAAAACAAGCGCATAAAAGCCATAAATGTTCCAACAGTGTTGTCACGCACTATATGGGGAATTAGAAAGAAGTGTCTGATAAACTTCTATAAGAGCCTCATACGTTCTTGCCTACACTATGGGGCAGTAACATATCAGTCTGTGACACCTACTGCCATTGAAATCATTGATTCTGTTCATGATCTAGGTATTCACCTTTCTACGGGTGCTTTTCGCTGTGGCACTAAGGAAAGCTTGTGCGTGGAATCGAACGAGTGGTCACTCCATCTACAGAGGTGTTACATATCTTTAAAATATTATCCTAAAGTGAGATGCAGACAAGGAACACCCTTCACATTCCACAGTAAATGACATGTACAGTTCTGCTACATTTGAAAACCGGGCTCCTATGAGACAGCTCTACTCACTCTATGTGAGGGGCCTAGCGAAGGAAATCGTTGTGCCACTTGAACACCATTTGATGGCTCCCGCAGCATGCCTGCATACGGGGCAGTGGCAGGCCATAGATTGCGACGTGTCTTTCTCGGAAGTTACGAAGCGCGCATCGATTGCACGTTCTGACATATTTCCTAGAACTACAACATGAATACACGTGTCCTGAGTTCTTTACAGAAGCCTCAAAATCCGGCACTTCCATGTCGTACGCAGCAGTTGGCGCATACTTTTCGGAAGCCGGCGTACTGCAATTTGTTAGAAGCATTTTCACTGGCGATGCTTATGCGATACTTGTGGCCGTTAAAGACATTTAAACAAACAAAACTACTTAAAGCCATAATATACTCAGATTCCCTAAGCGTAGTAAAAGCTCTGAAAACTCTTAAAAAGAACAAAAACGATGGCCTTGTCTCACTTTACTCACTTTTATGCACAGTCTACTCATCCAAATAACACGTAGTCTGCTGGTTACCAGGGCACCGCGAAATACAAGACAACGTTTTGGTAAACCAGCTAGCTGGATTTTCCAACCAACCTGCTATTACCAATACACTAATACCAATTTCTCCGCTTGATTTGAGGCCTCTTGTGAAACGAAAGCTCAGGGGCTATAAGCAGAGCGCATGTGACACACACATGGGTAATAAAACTGCATGTTATCAAGCCGCAACATGATCAGTGCTCCAGTATTAAAATCACGCCACACAGAAGTAATACAAGGTTAGGAACATGACATTCAGAATGCATTCATTTCTTTTGTGTGGGGACGATCTACTTTTGGGCGATAGATGTGGAGAAGCACTCATCGTACTTGAGATTCTAATCCAGTGGAAAGAGTTGGATAGGCTGAGAAGACAACACTTTCCAATACCCTATTGGCACCAGATACCACTTCACCCAGCAATGTTCGTTGGTAGAAAACCACTTTGCACACGTAAATCGTTGTTGGCTGAAAACTCTGCACTTTTCATGTGATATACCCGGGCATTCCGTAGCAAGACCTCTCCAGGGAGGTCTTCGCTGCGGTAGCTACACTGAACAAAGCACTTGCCTCATGGCCCTTGGACCCAAGAGTTTGAACTATCAAGACACTTCGGCTAATGCCATACATGTCCACCATAATTTTTATTATAACAAAGTTTCGTCATCGATTCACACCACACGCTTTTCATGGCATCGTCATGATTTTATTGTATGTTTCACCCGCCTTAGCGCGAGGAATTTTGAGGCCCTTGTACAGCCGCTTATCAAAATCATTTTCCACATCTCTAGTACTATGAACTGGTGCTCTTTGGCCATGAAAAAGCCCTTGCGCCACAAATCACCAAACATCATCATGAACTTCGCGATCATTACGGGCACCAGCTCATGTTCTAGTACCAATGCATGAGGCGGATGTGCGCACTATGCAGCGAGGTGGGCCATATGGCGACCGAGTGTTTTGCGCTCTACTGCAAGCGCTTTGGCGTATTCTTCCACATCACAGACAGGTTTGCCCTTGCATTGCGGGGACCATGATGGGACGCGAGTGTTTCCGCAGACGATCTTATGCGTCCGCCGTCGTTCGTGGCCTCCATCCAACTTCGGACGTTGCAATGGACAACGACCATGCGCAAGGCTCTCCCCAGCTTGCACGGAGGGCGCCCCCTTGCGCCTGCAGGTGCTATCACCCCAAAGCACGACTGGTGCGCCTGCGAGACCCCACTGTCCCATCTCTACTCATAGCGATACCACCAGCCACACCAGCAGCGGCGCTACCACTACTTCCGCACATGCCACAGAGAACCCCGGGGGCGTTGAAGCCCATGCTTCTTCATTCCCCGACTCCGATCAGAGCAACATCGAGACAGTATTCTCGCACTCCCTGTTTGCGATGCCTGCACCTTTCTCCCACCATGGAGACCTACAACCGTCGGGACCAGCCGCCTCAGCCGTAGGCGCGACCACAACAAAGGGAATGGATCCCGAAAGCGAAGTTGCGCCAGCGACCGAGCCAAGCCAGGTGCTAGCGCGGACGTCCGGAGAAGGCGCCTACGAGCCCACCAGTGAAGATGCACCCATTGTCAGACGTGGGTACTACGCCTACTACGGACTGTGAGCAAGAGAACAGAAGACTCCTTTTCCGCACTACATGTCAGCAGAGAACTAGTCTCGCCTGCGAAAGACGCTTCTCGCAGGAGCGTGGCCTTCAGCGGCGAACTCGGTCGCGTTTGCGTAGGTGCACAGGTGCAAAGACTCTGGTGACGAGCCAAGCCCGTGAGATGCCAAAGCAGGGAGCCCTGCCTGCGTTGACAGCGCTGTGGCACCCGGAGTAGCGACAGCGATGCCCCGCCCCTGGCTGAGCCTTGGAAGTAAAGGCGCCACGCCGCGAGCAAGAGGGAACCTCCGCTCAAGCCCTGAGATGCAGACAAGAGACAGAAAGAGACTGAGAAAATGAAAAGACGCCACTTCGGCAGCTCTAATGGGGAGCACAGCTCAGCACCTATACAAGTGGGGCCAAGATAGTAAAAATGTGGAGAAGAAAAAACAAGAGGAAAGGCGTTCATGATTAAGGACATAGCGGGCGGCAACTATAGCCGGTTGGCCAGTCGAGTGTCTTCAACGAAGCGATGAACCACCTTGAAAAACTGGGTGTGGTGTTATGTAGGGAAGAGGTGGTCCCTCTGTGTTGCAGCGGGGAGACCATGGACACTGTCCATAGACCATGGCAGCTGTGAGTGATTCTGTAGCATGGCACACGCAGCTCGTCTGGAAAGTAGTACCAATGTAGCAGATGACCCATTGCGCTTTGACATGCCGTTCTTCCTCGCAGAATCGTGGTTAACGGTTACGGGTTTAGCTTCAGAAAAGTCGCAGCTGAGTGCTGCAAAAGTTGTGGCATCAACGCAGCCCTGACCGCCTGTGGCGATCCACTACCATTTGCTGAACCTGCACTGCACGTGGCAGTGCCTCGCAGCTGCTGAAAGCTGGGACGTGCAGGACGAAGTCGGTGGTGATTGCGCATGCGTGCGAGGAGCGTTGAAATGGCTCCCATCATTGTCTTGGCATCGTTGACGGGAGTTTGTGGAGTGCATGAACTCGTCAGCTGTGGGAGCAGGCAAACGCTGGGGTCAAGCAAGCACATTGATTACAGTAGTGATAACCCGGGTGGGGTCACCTGTGATCGTGCCGTCCAACTCGCAGCTGCAGCGTAGCGACTCTAGGACCTGCCATGATTCCGGCAGTAGCTGCTGAAGAGGCGGCGTGTCTCGGCTGGCACCAGTCATTAATAGTGGCGACACTTCTTTAAGGGGAGATGCTACTCGAACACATTTTTTCTTTAATATTCGCCCTAGAGCAATGAAACTTGAGCTGTTTGTGGAACTTTCTGTGCTGAATTCAAATATGTAACTAGTTTTCTTGCAAGTTACACACTTTTAGCTCTGCAACATGACAAAGTGAAAACCTTAACCCTTTTGCCCCCCTCTTTTCATCCCTAAAATTCTGTAATTTTTTACCATTCATAGTTCATAATGCTTCAAATAAAGTGTAGAGTGCTATTACCTACTTGAGAAGCACATACAAAATATGTAATATACGTGAGAAATAATAGACGTAAAAAGTCCATATTTCACCTACCCTAGTAAAGCTATACATACAATTTCTATTATACAAAAAAACATTGAAATTTAAACTAGATGATTGCATTTTTCATACTTTGAAAAAATTTCGCAAAATTTCATGCAGATCGGAGCACTAGAAGTTCCCGAAAAAAGAGGGGCACATAGAAAAAAATGGCAAAATTTGCGTTTTGACATAAACGAGTTTTAAAGTTAAAATTGGGTTTTTATTTATGAAAGATATTATTGAATCAGATGAAATTTGCACACCAAAAAGAACAATCCTTCTTGTAGTGCCCACTTCGACTAATATATGCCAGCACCATGAGTTTGTCCCTCTCGGCTTTTTCGAGTCGATTCCTCACAGACAGTTCGCTCACAGACAGGGCCATGAAACGCTTGCCAAACTTCCCCTTCATCTGGCAGAGCCTTGTGCCAATTGCAAGCTAGGAAGAAGCTCGACACGACTGCGATATCCAAAATAAGTCCAGTGTCATGCCTTTTTGCAGCCATGTTTGTGCTACATACCGTCATACATTATGGCAATGTCGTCCCTGCTAAGTTCTCTCACTGCGTGCTCTTTCGACCTTTCAAAGTTGGCGCTAACGTCATCAATGGCTGCATCCCGAACTTTCCGGCTGACAGGTGTGAATGACTTTCATGCGTTGTCTTTTGCAAACCAATAACTGCCGCAAATCGGACCAGCTACTCGTAGCCTATTCCTGCAGAGCGCGCCGCACAATGGCTTTCACTCGCGAGCAATGCCTTTTTTCATTCATTACGGAGATAATTGCACGAGAAGAGCATTGTTCAGCTGCGCTGCTCGATAAGACATGGACCCCGCAAATAGGTTTCACAGCACATACAGGCAGGCAGCGGCCAATGGCGGTCCCCGATTCGTACCATGCGATAAGCAATTCGCGGCACTAGAAAAACACACAGAAGAGCGATTTTTTTCATTATTTATTGCACTGCAGCAGCGAGAAAAACTGTTGTTATTTGAAGAGTGATGCTCTATTCTTTGACTCATGCGATCAACAATGGGTAGCGGAGGCGCATTATCGGCGTCAAGGTGCTCGAAGACTGCACACTTTCGACCTTTCAACAGGCACCTTGTGCTCTTTAGATGAAATTTTAAAGCATTTTCAGTTAAGTCTCGACCTGTATTATTTTCTTCATAACAGTAGCGGTACTAATCTTATCAAAACAGGCAAAAATAAAAAATCGGTAATTTTGAAAACAACTAGCGTTTTTTCACTCGCATCTCCCCTTAAAGTCCCGAGAAGGAGCTCCTGGCATGCACCAAGAACGCAACTGTGCGACATGACAAGCGGTAATGGCACTGGCGAGGGGCGCACGAAGCGGAAGGTAGAGACTGGGTCATAGGAGCGTTCGTGCCTCGCCGTGGGAAACGAGCAACACGAAAAATCACTGATAGTCGTTGGGAGCACAGTCGCGGGCCGCAAGCTCCCTATACCTCCTATGTATTCGCTCTCGCATGCTGATACGCAGGACAGGGCTGCTTTTACTCTGGCGGTAGCTGGGCAATACACTAAAAATAAATAACGAAGAGAACACTTCGTTCATTACATAACTGGTGAGGTCACCGAGGACGAAAAATTGAGAGAAGGAAGCTTGCCCTGGAAGCCCTCATTTCCCACTTCACATAGAAGCAGAACGCTCGTGCCTTCTTTCAGATCTCCTGGCTGCTTGGGCAATGCGGACATTTGTAAAATTTTTATAATCATTTCTTCTAAATTTTGTTCGTGTGTTACGAAGAGGCGAAAGGTGAGCTAGCTGATGTCTCAGTATAAGACGAAACTCAATCGGCACAAAGTGAACTTTTTTATTACACAAGTATAAAAAAACAAGTATCCATAGTGCGTAAGTATCAATCTATAAAATAAGCCTTAATTTACATAAGCAATAGGGTCATAATAAAGAAACACTGAACCCAGAATATCCGAACTAATGCGAAGATTATCAACAATCGCGAGTAGGACAGGTCTTATTTGACTCAAACACGTGTGTTGCGACGGCTCATATAGTTTTCTTACAGAACTTGGGTACCAAACGAGACTGACGTTCAGAGGCAGGGGAAAGGTTTGAAGCAATCACAAATTTTCGAGAAAGAACGTTGCTGGAAAGAAGTTTACTTGTCGTCGTCAGGGCAACGGCGTTTCCGTGATGTAGAAATGTTCACTTGTCAAAACTTTGGCTGCACCAACATTCTATATAATATTATTTTGAACGATTTAGTCCATCAGGTGTATTTTAGAGACAGTATAAGTAAAGACTTACAAATTCGCAAAGAGCGGCTACAAGCATTTCATGAGTAGAAAGCAGCCTATAATTACTTATCCTTTGAACTACATGCCAAAAGTAAAACAAGATAAAATTATCTAGCCGAGCCAACTTGAAATGAAGATTTTCAATAAACGCATTTTCACGATAGGAGCTTGGCTGCCGTCATCATCTATTGAACAATCGACACCACACTTGAGAAATGGGCTTACTCTTGTACTAATGCAAAATAAATACCTGTTCAAATAGTGGGTCCAAGCACTTGGGCTCACCTCTTGCATTTAGGAAACGCTGGAAAGCCTTTGCGGAAGTAGAAATCACTTCGTAAGCACACATCAGAGTCGCGGAAAACATGTGCTGCTCGATTGAGCCACCTTCGACAAATGAGTGGTTCACTTGTTCAGCGTAGCTTACGGCGGCTTTCGTTCTTTGCCCGCCACCACTTGCTCTCTTTATCAATACCGTAGTTGGCACGCAAGCCAACCGAGCAAGATAACTGACTGTGATGTATCTTCCAATATCCCTGCATCACTGAGCGATGGGCTAGGAGAGGAGGCAAGCGTTACGAACTCAATTTAAACACTTCCCGCTCTTTGCCCGATTTAAAATACGCAAATTAAGGACAAAAACTCATACAAAAGAGTTTTATACAGGGGTATTAAATCTTTTTATTTGAAAAAAGTTTGTGAAACGCAAGAAATACGGACATTCAGATCTAGCTCATTCTGCTCAACCAGATCTTAAAATGTCCCACACACGCTACAAGCTACATGTTCCCTGAAACGCAACCCAGTGCAGAGTTTACAGGGCCTGGCACAGTCGGGGCCCTTTCACGCTAGCAGCAAGCCTAGCGCCAACGGTAGCCTACTCCCTTATACCATCGGCCACTGCCGTTCGCGGGGCAGCTATTGCAAGTTCACGGCAAGCTTCGTTGGAGAGGCATTTGAGCCTACGACAAACATGGCTGCCCTTCCGAATGCAGTTGTCAAGCACCTCGAATCAATCAAGCGATCGCCGTGCGCTCTGTAGCTCTTAAACTCCAAACTGATGCTTCCATCTGCTTTAGACTCGTGTCCTTTAGCTTCGACAACACTGTATTGGAATCGATTCAACACCGACTTTGAGAACCATACACAAATTATTTATGTACTCGGCCTAAAAAAGCCTTCAAAAATCTCGGAGGGGGGGGACTATATTACACGTTCGTTTGTTGTTGCTAACTTTGGATAGCTGGGCGCCACTTGTCCAAACGCATGCTTTGAGAGGGACGTCATTTTGAATTGCTGTGCGCTTTAAATACTGGACAGGCAAAATACTTCATTCACTGCTGCGACGTAGTCTGCGAACAACACGTACGACATATCGTGAAAACAACAGAGCAAGAAGCAAGCAGCTTGAAGTGTGCCGAGGCAGACCCAGACAGCGCAGAGACGCGAAACTAGTCGACGCGGCTCAGCGATGTCGCTCCTCTGTTGCTGATTGGCTAAACGACGCTCCAGCAAACGACACAAAAATGGGTCTCAGACCCATTTTTCGAACTGCGAAGAACGGTAGACGTGCGCAAAGCAAACAGCCGTGCACGGCTGCCTAAGACCGTCAAACGACGAGGCATGCTTGCCGCTAGCTTGAACCGGCCCTTACAGCCACTGGGAGAGTTACCCTGGGCGACGCACACTGACAGTGGAAAAGAACATACACAAAATTGAAGAAAGTGGGCAGCGCTCCTAGAGATGCTCCAGCGTTTACGCCAGCGCAAGAGCTCCAAAAACATGCCCGTTCGCACTGGACGCTCCTGAAAAACTGATCAGATAGACGAAGCGACGCGCCCACTTCGGCGGCTTCACTCGCTCTCCTGTCACATTCTTCCTTGGCTCCTCCTCCCTTCACCAATCAGTTGCAACACCCTCCTTACACCCTTCACCCGCTCCGCTTTCACGCATCTTGCTTAGCACTCTCGCCATCCCTCCTTTCTTCTCCCCTGCAGCCCCGGGTTGCGCTTTCACTGGTGGATGATGG
>NW_023614011.1:0-39469 GCF_013339725.1 Rhipicephalus microplus | reverse complement strand
TGGTGGTGACGGTGGAAATTGCCGGCTGATGACGGCTAGAGTGGAAAAATTGGTGGCATTATGTGGTGGCGACCAATGCTGGTGACAGTGTAAATCCGGCTGATGGTGGCGAGCTTGATGAAGGCTTGGTGAGCAAGGTGTAGACGGTGGCGTGATGGAAGCATGGTGGATGATGGTGGCATGATAGAAAAGCACATGACAGTACGTGAAATCACTTATTAGTAGTGTTTCATTCTTAAATGTGCAGATATATATGTTTACGCTAAAAATAAACCAACGGTGCTCATGACGCTTTATAGCACGTTTAGTGGAGTATGAATATGCCGTGAATATGTTTACATTTCGTGCACGTATCGATGATGGCATCAGATTGACATCCGCAATGTGTTTCTTTGTTGGGATTTAGATCAAGGTGTGGACACTGACAACAAATGTTTTACGTTGGCGTGCAGTTGTCGAGAAAAAAATGAGCTCCAGTTCGCAATTGCTGCTTTCAATGTTAGAGCAGAACACAGTGGTCGCTTGAGTCACCACGCTAGAAAGCATCTATGGCACGGAGGAAGGAAAAGGTAAGGAGAGCCCTGACGTCACTCGTGTGAAGCCGCGATGAAGCCGAAAGTCGGCCATATTGAGTAGCAAATTCTCCTCTCTTGTTTACGTATGAATGCGAAGCAGAAGCGCGACTCCCTCTTCGGCTCGGAAAGCACGTGGGCTGCGCAGCGCGTGTGTCGTGACGATCTGAAACTAATGGAACTGGGCTCATCCTCAGAGCCAGCGGGACACCTTCAGCGAAATCGCTTCGTCCGAGTAATACAAAGAGTAACAGCTCGCCGACAACGAAGCAACTACGAGAGAACGCGCGCTAGATGCACTGACAACGGCGAGTGCTTTCACGTCATTAACTCAGCAACTGTACAGACAACACGATCGGTCGTGCGCCTTCTACGGTTGCATTCCGCCACGCGACTGACGCAGCGTCCTGCCACTGTGTCCGTGTTCCGCGTGAAACTCACCTGCGTCAGCATTCTGCGACCGTGGTGACTTTGAGCACGGTGCTAGTGACAGTTGAACGTGGTTGCTGTTACGTTGAGATTACATGCAATGCTGGTGGAGAGTGTACCAAGCGGAACAGAAAAGGTGTTTTAATACGCACATGCAAGTTGTTACTGTACACACACAACACGAAACTACGTATGTGCACATGGTCCTCACGGCGTTTTGCTGGGCTCAACAGCGTCGTCCGTTGTCACAAGCAGGAGCACTGCTCAACCGTCACTGGACTGCAAGGCGTTCGTCGTCGTCATTCAGCTTTGTCATGGTGCCCAACGCCATTTCGCTGAACACTAACTGCTTCATCCGCGTCATCCGCCGCATGACACATGGATATGCACTTGTTCTAAGCACTGTTGAAACCCCGTGATGGACAAAGAGATTTGTAAACGTTGCTAAGAGTAATGTAACAGCCAGACAAACACTGCGTAACTAATAACGCGGCGCAGAGCACAGATATTGTCCGCCACGGCTCAGCACGAGACCTGGGGAGGCACACATTCCGCCGCCAGCCGCTGCCGCTCACTGCTAGACCAGCTTCACTGCGCAACACGTAACCATAACAACGCCGCCATTGTGCCTAGTGAATATGGCCGCCATGATGTCATTTCCGCCACATTTTTACGCCCTGCGCCGGCTGGGCATGCCCTCTCCTTACTTTTTTCCTTCCTCCGTGATCTATGGAAATCCTTGCACACTCTATGACTTGAGCCGTACCTTAAAGTTAACAAAGTGCGTGCGAATATGCATAAACTTTCACATTCAACTTGTGCCGAGACGAGCCCTAGCGAATTCGACTTTCACCCTTCTGTCCTACCTCTATAATTCCTACCAAAGGTTAGTCCTACCGACCGAGCCAGCACAAGTGTTATCGGCACTTCTGGGTTTTAGAATACACAATTTTAACGAGTGAAAATGACAATACAGCACAGCTATGGTATCATATAACCTAAATGAAGCCTTTTTATTGTGTACGGCGTCCGCGCAAGAAGCGACAAACATCGATGCGACGCGCTTGCAGCATTTACACTAAATGTACGCCTCCTATCACTGACAGCTGCCGGTCGCACTCGCCGGCACTGCACTGGCTCTAATGCGAGAACACAGACTCGTCAATTCGTATGCTTACTGAACCAACATGATAGCATATTGTTTCTTGCACACTACATTCGTATTGGCCAAGCCGTCATGTAGTTGCTCCTAACGACAGAGCAACAGCGGTGCGCTGGCACGAATGCGCTGTGCGTTGTGCGAAAAACATCAGAATTGTGTGGGCGTTATCTATCAAATGAGCAGAGAAGCGTCTTTAACACCGAAGTTTCCATCACTTGGCGTGGCATAGTGGCTAGTGTTCGAAGTTGGGAGTTCGAAGATGGTGGGTTCAATTCCGCGCGGTCACAACTTCTTTACGGGTGCTGTCCACGCAGTTTTTATACAATAATTTTATTATTTCTTTAGTGGCAGTTTATCACGGTGGTTATGACGCTGCTTCACGCTCTAGCATTGCCGGCTGGAGCGCGCCATCCACTATCCGCTCCACCATACGCCAGCATACACCATGTGACACCAACATATCTAGCACCATCATCCGCTAAAAAGGTGGATGATGGAATCCACCATTCTTGAGGTGGACGTTTTTTCAATAGGGAACGTTGACTTTGACGTTACTTTCATAGTAAATGAGTGTAGAATTTATGCAGTTATCAATAAATAGAAAGTGTATTAATGTAGCGTAGTTTTTTTAATCGTTTTCTTGATACTTTCCTAATTAGAAATTCATGTAGCCGGGGCATTCTTTTCTGGTGTCGTGAATTTCACAACAATGAGCTGTTACTGCACTAATGTATTCGTATAAGAATCGAAGGCTAAGTTTGCGGAAACATCTACCCAGTATATCTAATACTCAATTTCTCAAAAATAAGGGCCTAGTGAATACGTGCCCGACAAGAAAGTGAAGTAACTATGCACAAAACACAAGTGCAAACTGACCACAAGGAAAACATTTGCATCTTCTGGTGGATACGTTGTCGCTATACAATGACAGGAAGGAACACATCGCTATTACAAATGCAGCCTAAAGCACGATCATTTTGTTAGCTTGCATCTCCTTACTTGTGCTGCCACTGCAAACATTGGAATATATGCAACGGTACAGCAAATGTAGCTTGAAATACTCTTGCAAGGCTGCTTTAGGACCACATATATATACATAATGACAAAGAAGTTCTCTCTGTAAATGTCTCTGTAAGTGCTTTAACAATTTTTTTCGTCGTATACTTACTGTGTCACTTGTATTTGCCATTTGTACTATTGTAGCCATAGCACGGTAGATGGCAGTGAAGTAGTAGTTCGAAAGAATTAGATTATTACTCCCAGCCATTGCTTTGCTACTTCTGGCGCGGCGACGGGCATCGGTATAGTGCAGTTCCCACATGAGCGAATGGAAATATGTCAAGGCATTCTCCAGCAATAGCGATTTATATGAGCACTCGAGGTGGATGTACGTTGTACTGTCGTTTTCCGCTTAAAATCCGTATTGAGTATATCACTCTTATAATCATGTTCTACACGCGAGCGAAACTTTGCGAAAGCTGCGGATGGGCAGGGCCCATGCGAAGATAAGTCACACTGATTCATCCCATGTGACAAAAAAGAATGATGAGAATGAAACGAGGATGCGCTGCTTTGCGGTAAGGAAACGCAAACTTTGCTCAAAGAAGCGCTGTTGCGCAGACTATCTCGATAGAGATAGTGTGCGATAGAGATCTGGAAACAACTAATATTCTTTTTACGTGTCATGCCTAAGTCACTAACTTCATATTCGATCACGCGAACTTTTTATAGAGTTACGCAAGACCACATCCTAAAGAGACAGCTGCTAAGGTTACTTCGACAGCCTTCCAAATTAATACTATCTCATTCATTGGTTGGTCTTTGTGACAAAGCTGACTTCTTTCATTTGTTTACAGCCGTTCTTACGCGTTCTTAGCAGTGGCTGAACTTACTTTGCCCGTTGTTATTGCAATCAGGTACTTACCCAGCACATTGGAGGAAATCTCATGGCGTTCACACCCAGTGATAGAGCTTTCCAAGAAGAAGGATATGAGCGCGGGCGACTTGACGTGAATGATCTGAAGTCGTCTCTGGAGCGCCCAAGGTTTGCCTGACTTCATGCGACTGACAGGAGGCATCAGAAAAAGTGTGACTTGCGCGCTCCCTGCCGGTGGTTGCAGCATGCGACTGGATGACTTGAACAGTGACTGCTGGCGCCTCCAGAGGTGATACATTAGCATCGACGACGTGAGATACTACACCATCAGCAAGCTGGGCAACTCCACAATTAGCAGGGCCACAAGAACTTGAGAGTGAATGCAACGCAATAATTGCATCATGGTGCATCTACCTACCTACAAGAGTCTTACTGCGTTTGATTTTCATGGCGAGATTGTTTTGCATATGCTATTTGAGTTTCGATATGTTCGTCCTGCAGTTATTTTCGCAAACATATTCGCAGCTGCTTTGAGCTGCACATATCGCATGAAACTTTGTTTCTTAACTCTTGGTGGTTTCGGGAAATTGCAGCGCCAACTGCACGACTGTTCAAAAACTTTTGTTTAACTTTATTCGCCTAGCCAATGCATCCACGGGAAGTTTCCGCCATTCTGAAAAATGTGACAATAGGCATTGTATCACTTGGCATGCTATGCATAAAAATGACGAAGCTTACCTGGTTGATGCCACCATGTGTATTAGTTGATGTTTTAATAAAGACAAACTAGCAAAATACATCGCGCACTGAAGCACGAGCAGCGTGTACATCCGTCTAAGCCACGAGATATGGTGATGTTCTTTTTTCAACCTTCAGGGAGACTAGCTTTACGAATATGGTTTTGAAATATTTTCTGCTTCATTATTGGAAACTCAACTCCGACCAAAAAGTAGTAGCCATGTTCTAGTTGTCTTCTGTCCCTATCTGAGAAAAGCAAATATCAACAATAGTGCCTGCGCTGGATTGATATCTTAACTACAATAGTTAATTCATAAACAAGGAGTACTTCTTACAAATGCATATTTACAAAGGATGGCCTCCCCATTCGCTTTTACTATAAAAACACGAAGTGCGCCTAGTTATGATAGTAACCGAAACATTTACCCGAACATGAGGAAGAGGGCCCGTCTGAATATTTGCTGTAGCATACTGATGCTGAGCACAAATTTCCAAGCTGCGGTTGGAAGCGCAATGAAAAATAGTTCACTTGCGCAAACCAAAGTGCGAGTCAATATTGTGCAGCGGTATTGCTAAACCACATGTACACATCTGCAGCAACAAACCCATCGGCTTTGTGTTGAGAATAGTTAAGTTTTGAGCCATTCATTTACTTAATTTTCAATTCGTTGATGATAGACAACGTATGTACGAAGTTAGAGACCTCGTGAATAAAAAAATAAAAATAAAACTCACCAGGCCTTCGCAAAAAGCGTAGCACAGCCATAGTGAAATCTCGAAGAGCGAAATTTCTGGCCTGTTGCAGGCTATCCTGGAACACCTGAATGCGGAAACATTGTATACAGGTGGTACGTCGGGAAGGAATGCCGTTAACACTTTAAATATAGTGCGGTTGAAGAGCCAAATAACAACCATGTGCCACAGAATGTGAATTGTTGGGGTGGTAGCTGATGATGAATAATTATCGATGATCCCTTTGCAAGCGGTTTGAAGCATTGAACAGCCCACGCCTTATGCAATCTGCATGAAGTGACGCCAGGTTGCAGAATTCGCATTCTGTGGCACCTGGTTGTTATTTTACTTTTCGACCGCACTATATTTCAAGTGTTAACGGCATTGATTCCCGACTTAACACCTGTATAGGGTGTTTACGCATTGAGGGGTCGAGCACCAGCATCCTTCTGTGGCAGAATGTTGGACTAGCACGGAAACGAGCTAGGTTCAAACTCTGTTTTCATCTGCATATATTAGTTATTGCTGGTTTGCTTATTTAGAGCCATTGTGGTTACGTACACCAGTGGCAGCGGTGAACAACTACGATACCTTTGTAGTATCTCATAACAGCTCTCACTATAAAATGAGTACAGCTTGCATCGTTTGTGCAAGGCCAGAACCAACAGTCGAGCTAGTGCTGGACAAAAATTCTTTAAAACTTTTGATAGGAATGCCAAAGGCCTACGCAATAGCATAACAGATTTTGATTCGAGAAATGCCGGCGTCATTGGTGGCGAGAAAAATATTCTTGCCGTGACCGTGAAATTGAGTAGAATGCAGTATAAAATAAATAATGAGAAATAAAAGAAACCATAGAAAGTCAGTGTCAAACGTAGTAAACTTCCATAGAATGCAGGTGTTCCAACACTCAGCCATGCCATTGCTTAAAAAAAAGTAACAACAAAAAAAGAAAAAAACTTGGTTCCTCTGTCTAAGAATGGGTACAACTCGAAACTGAAACATGTCTTTATGGAGGCAGTTGAGCATTTGTTGTGCATTGTTTCGCCTCAAGGACGAAAAAGTGAATGCTACTGCTAAAATTTGTAATGTCAAGGAATAAGGCAAGCAGCTCAAAACTTGAGCGCACACCTCAAGTAGAGGACACACTCGAAATGAGAACTTACTGTCACAGCTCGACACTTAAAGGAACTCCGGCAAAATTTGAGGTCTATGGAACGCCAATGAATTCGCTGGGTTTGGTCTTTTGCATAGTTCCATCATTTGTGCTAAACTACAGGCTTGAGAGACGCATTAATCGTTTGGAAATGAATTTTAAAGATTGAATCGAAACGCTCAACTGGCTTGCCACTATTATTGGACAGCTGCCTGTATGACTTCATGTTTGGCATGTCAAGAGGATGGACGAACCGATGGTATTGCTAAAGCCTTTTTTGTGCTGGTCTCAAGGTGGTGTTTGCGAAAAAAAAAGCTTCCTTCGTTCCTGTGTGGTGTTTGGCCGACGCTTCGCTGATGTGGCACTCACGGTTTTTATACTCCGCTTCAGTGGGACCAGTATCCAACTTCCGCTTTACACCAAACAGAACCTACCACACGCGGTATGTGTGTTCACTGTGTTCCGAGTTTTGCTTGCCGCGAGGTCCACGTGTATCAGTGTGTTGGATGTGTTGCGGTGGGCTATCGTAACATGACCATGTCGTCGGCTCTATCACCACCTCACCATTGGTGCAGTGGTTCATCGAGCAGCAGAAGCGGCGACAACGTCGTGTGCGCTGTGCATTTTGACTTTGACTCCATCGGCACCAGCTCAAGTGAGGAAGATTGCCGCGAGGTCCACGTGTATCAGTGTGTTGGAAGTGTTGCGATGGGTCATCGTAGCATGATCATGTCATCGGCTCTATCATCACCTCACCATTGGTGCAGTGGTTCATCGAGCAGCAGAAGCGGCGACGACGTCGTGTGCGCTGTGCATTTTGACTTTGACTCCATCAGCCCCAGCTCAAGTGAGGAAGAACGTGTTGAAGACGGGTTCAAATTAGCTGCCAACGACCTCGGTGTTGTGGCAGACGTTGTAGATGGCCTTCTGCTTGCGAGCAGGTTTAAGCTGTATTGCTCAAACCCAGTGGAATCGACTTTCTTGTCGCAGCTGCATGTTTGTCATAGCAGGTACGGCTGGAGAAGCTGTAGGAGTGAGGCGAAAATTATTCGTGGCCCTTGGTGTGTACAATGTCACCTTGGGTTCGCGTCAGAAACAATGTAATCCAATGCCTTCGTGGTCAGCTGCAAACTGGCTGATGCCACAGAGCCAAAACCTGGTGCTGTTGGACTACTTGAGCTGGCTTGTTTCGGCAGCGTGGTAGTGGGGATATGAGGTTCAAAACTAAGGTTTCGCATGGCAGAGAGCAAGCGACGTGAAACTCCCGGTTGCGGCAGGGCTTGTCCGAAACATCAAAGTTAGTCTTGTGTCTGTGGTTCGGGAGGAGGCACAACGCATCACAATGCAGAACGAAGCATAGCTACCGCGATGGCGTACCGTTCATGTTGCGAGACATTGTTGTACAGGGAAAAAAACTAGCCTCTATCTTGAAGAGCCACATAGCTGGGCATTGTGGATAATATTCGGGCGAATCCGGCCGTAAAAAGATGCAGGGCGTCGTGGCCATTCAATCTTGTCGTCGCGCCATGGTGATAGGTGGGTCGGTTGTTGGTTTGCTCGATGCGAGTGTCTGGAGGAATCTTCTGGAATGTCAGTCCATGGTCCGGAGTCACCGCTGTAGTGCATAGGCAGAACATGAATGACGCTGCTATATTGAATGCGAAAATCAACTAATTGTGGTGGATTAGCAAGGCAATGACCAGTGAGATGAACTCTTTGTGCAAAGCACGAGCGTGTGCACGAGGTGTAGACGTTGGACTGTTCGAGTATTTTTGTCCGTACTAGCTGTCGACTTACTACCTGGTGTGTGTCGCTATTAAACTTCCTTGCGAAAAAGTGGAAGTGTGCTGGGTACGCAAATCTGGAATTTCGAAGCCGGAAGCTGCCCACTGCATAAACAATGTTTGATCAGACCACTAAGCAAGGCGCCGCCCAGTAAAACACGACCCAAACTCAACTGGTCATTGTGACAATAGTTGTAGCGCGAGAACAAAGCAACAACACAGAGACAAGAAGGACACGAAGGACACGAGCGCTCGTGTCCTTCGTGTCCTTCTTGTCTCTGTGTCGTCCTTTTGTTCTCGCGCTATAACTATCGTCATGCCATACCAACTAGCCCAAGCTGCCATACTTCTTGTTTATTGTGCCTACCACCCTGCGCCAGCGGGATCCCACCTTCTTCAGCGGCTCCGAGGACCAAGATGTGGAAGACTGGCTGCATCTGTTAGGAAAGGTGAGTGCCGCCAACAAGTGGGACGACCCCTATAAATTGAAGTATGTCGCATTTTACCTGAAAGACGTCGCCAGCCTGTGGTTCACAAACAACCGTGCTGAATTAGCCACTTGGAGCACTTTAAAAACCACCCTTACTGCAGTATTTGATTGCCCCGCTGTGCACAAGCTCCGTGCTGAACAGCACTTACACGGACGTGCGCAAAGGCAGGGCGAAAGCTTGACAAGCTATATCGACCGCTGGCCACCGAAGTACCAATGAAGCGCCTACCACCGACCATCAAACAGGTCATTCAGGGGTAGGTCTCCGAGACGTTGCCATTGCCGGCGTCTGCCTCTGCACCAACACCTGTCACCACGCCACTAACTTATGCGGCCGTCGCGGCAACGCCACTGATTCGTCTGCCATTGTATACCCCACAACCTGTGCGAACGTCCACCGCGCCGTTTCCAGATACACAGGAGCACTTCGGAAATTTCTGGTGAACTGCTGAAAACCGGCGCATCTGCTACTTTTTAGGAATTCCAAGTCACGTTGCACGTCTCGGTCGTCGGCGATTCGCAGTGACGCACCAAGATACCCTGACTACTCGTTTCGCCCTCCATACCACGCGCTTCACGTGCCACCTGAAGTTTACGAACGCGATGCGCAAGTTGCTTCCGGTATCTAAACCTCCAGTTCTCGATGTTCTACTTCCCACTCGCCTTCCCCTTCAAAAATTCGTCATTCTGTGTCGCCTATGCGTGGACGACCCACCTCTATTGAGACGGAGAACTAACTGCCGCAGCTCCGGAGGCACGAGCTGCGTCATCGTCTAATCGTTTAAGTCCTCACCTGTACCTCGCCAATCTTATTGATGTAATCGTTGATGATGTAAAAATACTTGCACTGGTGCCGCGACATCTGTGATAAGTCGAAGACTCGGCTGCTCTCTTTGAAAAGTGACGATGCTTTCTCCCATGGTTCCCCTTATCACTGTGAGTGCCAAACAAATTGAGCCCATTGCGGCATGTACAGAAAAAAAGTGATAATTCGAGACGTGTTGTACACCATTGAATTTCACGTGTAGGCTTCATGTTCCCACGATGTCAATCTAGGATGGAATATGTTATCATGTCATCACGGCGTCATGGACTGTGCTCGGGCCAAAGTGGAGCTCTGACCGTTTCATGATGTACCTTCGGTTGTTGCGGCCGTATCTAATGTGGCGAATGTTGTAGTCGGATTGACGTCGACCTTCCGCCTTTGAGCGCCCAGTTTGTCCCTGCCTACTATGCTTCAATTTTTGACGATACCATCCTGTTCACGCCATTTGACGTAGCCGCCACCACACGTCACTGCCAATCACCGTTCTAGCGCTTTGTGAAGACACTACCAGAATATTAATTTTTAATCCCAGCTCAAACCCCCTCAGTTCACACCACAACGAGAAGCTCGGCCACATTCATTTTATTGATAAAGGTTTAGCGGCAGAAAGAGAGACTCAGATGGCGTCAAAGGCGGCCAACGGGGCCGTGCTGAAGTCGCCACTTTATTCCACGCCTGAAGCGGAGCCGCGGTGGCTCTCCACGTCCGACACGTCATGTGCGTGAGCTCGTTCCGTCCTCGCGCAGCTCGAGCTATGCATGAGCTGTGCGAGAGGTGCGGCGCGGTGGCCATCGAAATGGTGATGATGTTCAATGTCGATGCTGATGTAGCGGGGCGCTACATAGGCTCCCCCCTAGCGCTTTGCGCAATCGAGAAAATATGTACAATTAAAAAAGATAAGATATTATATATTACATCAACGACAGTTCGCAAAGTGTCCGTTTGGGAAGTCCAGGTTGTCAACGTGCATATGCCATCGGGAAGCAGTGAGTCTCCGGCGGGCGACACTGGGAGAAACGCAGTAAACGGAGATGAAAGCGCCGGGTCGCTGCAGTCATAGACGCGTGTGTCCCACGACGACTCGGCGGGAGAATTTGAGAGCGAATCCGGCGGTTGGAGCGGACACGGCTGACAAGGGTGCTCCCATCTAGAGTCGTGGAAAGGCACTGAAGAACCCACACCGGTGATGTGGGCGAAGTGGTCTGATGGATCAAAGTGGAGCCATGATGACCGAAGACTAAAATTTAACAGTCGCGACGGTCTCCGACAGTGCACATAGCACCGACAAGGCAGTCGACGAAGAGCCGTTGGCTGGCTGTAATGATGTGGACGAAACCATCGACGCAACACCGACCTAAGCGATACAGTGTGGCTGCCGGGCCAGCGCGGGTGGCCGAGTCGACGGACGTGGAAACGCCGTGCTCGAAGAAGCATGCGAAGGTTACGGCAGGCAAGCAGGTCCACAGCGACAAGTCGGCCGATGTGCCGCAGAGAGGTAGTGAACGCCTGGGCTGTAACGAGGGGCATGTCTGAATTCAAGGTGCATTGTTGCGAGGTTGTGTCACAATTCGAAGATTCTGGAGGGTGGTCATGAGACCCAGTAGGCGTGGGCTCTACCGAAAGGGCGGCTGGTGTACTCGTGCTCGTCGGTGCAGCCTGGTAGTTGTCCGCCTGTGTGGTTGGTGCAAAATGTGCTGGCTGTTCTGCCATTGGCGAATCTTTCATCTGGTCCTTCGTAATTGTAGCAGCATCTCGAAAGTTCCGCTGTAGCATGTCACGGGTAGCACCTTCAGCTACGGAAGACATCAAGGTAGATGGTAGTGGCTGCTTGCAGGATGCGCAGATTGCCAATGTTGATGGAAGATCGCGTTTATTGAATATTGTCGACTGTGGAAGCTCTGAGATCGGGTGTCGAATAATTGGCGAAAATATCTCGGGTACAGACTCCGAGGCGTACGTCAATGTAGCCGTGATGGAGTCTGGTGGCGCTGAGGTGTCGCGTGCCGTTGATGTTGCGGAAATCGTGCATGTAGCAGGCACCTGCGATGAAACTTTGTACGTGGGAACCAATGGAGTGCAGCTTTTGGTGGTGAGGTTAGGGGAAGTGCGAGCGTCTTCTACCTCGTCGTCGTGGTTGGGAGCAGGGTTCAATGTTCCTGTGACCAGATCTGAGGTAGGAGTCGTAGCCAGAGAAGTGAGGTCTTTGTCAAGTTAGGGCTGCGGGCCGTCTGGTACCACTCTCTGGGGCAGAGGAGATACTTGTAACTCGCGGCTCCCCGGAAGCGGGCAGTAGGTTTCACCGTAGCAGGTGAGCACCACAGCGCAGAGGTCGTCGAAGGGTCGCGGGCTGGAGGATGACTCGGCGGCTGGAGGACGCAGCTCAACTGGGAGAGCGTCCAGCAGGGCAGCGTGCATCATCGGCTGTTTCTGGTGCCACTGACCACAAGAATGGCATCGAGCCGCATAAACCACGCTCGGGAGTAGACCGGTTGAAACGGCAGAACTTGCGGGCACAGTTGCGGAAGCATGGCAAAAGGCCGTTCGACGAAGGGCGTGTTCTCCGGGTCACCTGTTTAGCAGCGAGAGAAGAGAGACGTGAGACGGCGTCGAAAGCGGCCGACGCGGCCATGCCGATCACGCCACTTTATTCCACACCTGAAGCGGAGCCGTGGTGGCTGCTTCCGACAAGCCAGGTGCGTGAGCTCGTTCGGTCCTCCCGCAGCTCGAGCTATGCATGAGCTGCGCGAGAGGCGCGGCGCGGTGGCTATAAAAATGGTGATGACGATGAATGTCAATGATGAAGTAGCGGGGCGCTACAAAGTGTTACCGTGCCTGCCGATTTCTTCGACTCCAAGCCAAATATGAAGCTGAATGTGTTGGTTTCTGACCTTGCCTCGGACAGCATGTCTTGCGATGCATTTCATCGTTTTATTGACAGCCATCTCACCCCGGCTCAACAAGAGCAGCTTCTTACCTTGCACGATTTCAGGCGTTCGTTTCACTTTCCCCAAGCGGTGCTAGGAAGAACGAGCACTGTTGTTCACGTCATTGACACAGGGAAAAGTACTTCTTTGCGTCAGCGCCCCTGTCATGTGTCGCCGGCGGAGCGTCACGTAATTACAGAACAAGGGTGCTACGCAGGATCACCCTAGCTTCTCGGATGACCGAGCTTGCTCTGAGCTTGCCCCTCGCAGTTATGACAGGAAGACATTACGGCAAACGAGAAAACAGTGGCGTAAACCGGCTACAAAAACGCGTGTGGCGCAACAAGCACTCGTGCAGAATTCGCGGCGCTTTTCGAAGGATCATTATGTTCAAACGGGTCAGCACCGCCATGCTGCAAACACATCAACATTGCGTAAACGCCGGTACAGGCGCCGCACTATCACTTTTAAAACTATGGTTTGTTTTTAGAATTACTCACTAGATTACTTTTTGTTTATATATCCTTCAAGATAATATCCCTCGATGGCGTTAGGGGTTTTGTATAAAAATTCACAGCGTATCCACGGCGTGAATGTTGACAAATTGGGCGAAACGTCCGTCTATCTGTCTGTCACAGACAGACAGACAGACTGATGAACAGAGAGACAGCTAGATGGACGCTTCACCTCACTCGTCATCATTAGTTCGTGGATATTCTGTGAATTTTTTTAGCCCCCTCCAGCATAGCGCTTTACGTGAAATGCTTTGCGTACATGGGAATAGTGGGCGTGCACTGGGCATGCATGTGCCCGGAAAACAAAGACACTTCACATGTATCAAACGACCCTAGTGCTCTGAAGCTCAGTAGCTTCAAACTGCAGAATTTTTGTTTTACATTGATGTATTTAGGCTTGTACAGCAACACATTTGTGTCAATTGAGCACCTTTTTGAACAATTTTCCTAAGGTGATATTAGTGATAAGCGGGGTTCAGCGTCTGAAAACCACCACATGATCATGAAAGACGACGTAGTGAAAGGCTCAGGAAATTTCAACCACTGGGGGTTCTTTTCTTTAACGCGCAATAAAATGTGAGCACAAGGGCCTAGAGAATTTTCGCCTCCATTTGAAATTGAGGAATTCGGTCCCACAACCGTTGGGTCAAGTATCATAAACATTGGACCATCACTGCGCGGCATATCTTCAAATAATCGATGCTGTAGGCTTATTAAGTGGCCATGGGTGCTGTCGGAGGACATAAGTTACGTTTTTAAAGCTATTTTTCATCTTCCATTGCTGGTGTGGCTTCACGTGGCCGCAGCTATGCCACACGCTTTCCGGTATTACGTTATAATTTTTTATCTCACCAGAACATCGGACAGACTAAAAAACACACAAATTTTACGTGTGAGCGTTAGCGTGATAGCAAGGGCTAAAGGAATAACATTATTGTGCCCCAAACGGCCGTTGAGGAGACCGTTTTAGTATATACTGGGATAGCGTCTACAAGCCCAAGCTGTGACCTTGGTGCCATCAAGCGCAGGATGAACGCGTTAAGAAAGTGAAAAAAAAATTGAAGTAAATTCTCGTAATATCGTAAATCTACAGCAATAATAAAGGTTACCAAGTTAACCATGCCGCAAAAGCCAAACAAAAACTATGTGGTGGATGTTTTCACCCACCTTTTGTGAGGCCCAGGATTGTACAAAATGGGAAGCGATGTGAAAAGTTACGCTAACCTAATCTCGGTAAAGGTTGCCTAACCTATACTCGGACAGCAATGCTGCCTCAAGGCAAATGAAGCCACGTGACACCGTTATTTTCTGCAAGCAAAGTGAATCATTCATCAGAAATGCCAGTTGACTTTTATTGTGGGCGTCCAAAACAGCTCCGATAATCGAAGAACAGTCGTCATCAAGCATAACGCGAACGCTCGACGCCTTACCTGGCCTATTTTGACTGATGCCAGCCGTCAAGCGCGGGTTGGTGTTGTGGAGGTAATTCCTCTGCGTGCTTCGATGGTATGTCGGCATGCATGGGGAACGTTTTGACAATAGAACTCAGCGCTTCGTGGCGCTAGCTGCATTCAAACTGTTTCAACACACACTGTGCAGCGTTCATGTTAGGCTTGCTGAGTACTGTACACTACGCAAGCCCCGCCGCGGTGGTGTAGTGACTAAGGTACTCGGCTGCTGACCCGCAGGGCGCGGGTTCAAATCCCGGTGGCGGCGGCTGCATTTCCGATGAAGGCGGAAATGTTGTAGGCCTGTGTGCTCAGATTTGGGTGCACGTTAAAGAACCCCAGGTGGTCTAAATTTCCGGAGCCCTCCACTACGGCGTCTCTCATAATCATATAGTGGTTTTGGGACGTTAAACCCCACATATCAATCAATCAACATTACGCAAACCACATGAAAGCGTTAATGCTACACCTTAAAAATAGTGTGCACACGGTAAACACTATCTTTCGTTTAGCATGTTGAGCAGGCATATTTTGTTCCCGCTATTCTGGCGTGAGCTGCCGGTTCGCACGGTACATGTTCACCTATGTACATGCACTATATCTATACGTGTGCTTCATTGTCAACAATGCTTGAATAGCAGACAGTCTAATTTAACTTCAAGAGAGAGAGAGAGAGAGAGAAAGAGAGAGAGAGAGATTGACTTCATTTATACACAACCTGAAGAGGCTGATAAAGGGCCATTCAGACCATCTATTCAAACTGGAGGCTCCGCCAAGGATAGCGCTGGCAGCCGAAGGCTTATAGCGATGTCCCGGGCCCTCTGGACCACCTGTAGTTGCTCCTTCCATTCGTTGCTCTTGAGGGCTTCCTGCCAAGCCTCTTGGTTATTTGATTGTGCTGCGCTGTGGTTAGGACACGGTCAAAGCATGTGTTCGAAGTTGCAATAGGGATGGTTGCAAAGGGAGCATGTGGGTGGTGTGTCGGGGTAGACTCTGTGTAAGGTGGGTGGTGTTATGTACGTACGTGTTTGCAATCTTCTTAGAGTTAAAGCTTGCGCTTTGGTGCTGGGAAGGCACGTCTTTCTCCCCGGTAATGAGAAGTGATCACGTGGTATATGAGTGCTTTGTCCTGGCTGCAGAGATTCTTGTACCGCTCACTCGTCGAGGGGTCGTTGTCCACGGCGCGGCGTGTGAGCTCATGCGCCAGGTGGTAGACCTCTTCGTTGGTATGGCAGTAATCGAGTCCCGGTAACTGTCCCTTGTGGGCTGGGAACCGGGATACGTAGATTTGAGCTCGTTCTTCTTAGTTTCTTTGCTCTCGTACTCTTTCATTGCGTTGACGGTGAGTTTTTCAGTGCTTCTAGCTACTAGGCCAGCCACGAACGTTCGTGCTGCCGTCTTGAAGTCTGTGTATATTGTGGAGTAGGCTTGGCAGCTCTGCAAGGCCAGCGCGACCGCCATTTCCTCTGCTTCGTGGACATGGCTCGTTTGGACGGATGCCACGTTTATGAGGTTTCCGTCTATATCAACGACTGCTATGGCAAATGCCTCCCTGGTGTAAAAGCGGGCGGCATCTACGAATAGCGCGTGCGTGTTGTGTTTTTTGCCTTGTTCATGAGTGCCCTCACTCTGTCTTTCCTTCGGCCTTTGTTGAACGTTGGGTCAACGTTGCGGGGGATCGGCTCAACTCTAATGTGTTTCCTCACGTCATCACCAAGTTGGGTTCTTTTCTCTGGTTGAAAAATTGGGCAAATGCCTGCGACTCGTAGGATGAGATGGCCTGCCTGCGTCAACGACAGACGCGTGATCTGTGCTACTCTCTGAGCCTCAAAAGTTTGTTCGGCTGCGTTGTGCAGACCGAGTTGCTTGATGCTCGTGCTACTGGGCAAGCCGAGTGCCTTTTCAGTCCCTTGCGGAGCATGGAGTCGACCTTTTTGATTTTAGTCTTCGTAAGTTTCAGAAACGGGAACACGCATGCTACGTGACTAACCTGAAAGGCGTGATACGCCTTGATGATGTGTTCTTCTAGGAGGCCTGCTCTTTTGTTGGCGATTCTAGCAATGCCTCTTGCAAAATTGTTCGTGCTTTTCTCAAGGCACTTGAGTGCTTCCTTGTTGTGGCCCTCCTTGGCGCTTAACTTTATCCCTAGCACCTTAACCGTATATACTTGCGGTATCGTTTGGTTGTTATCAGCTTTGAGCAATACTTGCTTATCCTCTTCATCCGAATTTCGGCGAGGGTGAAAGAGCGTTAAGGTAGATTTAGTGGGGTAGAGTGCGAGTGCAGTTGGCTTAAGAAATTCTTCGGTTGTAGTCATTGCTCATTGAAGGATTCCTTCCAAGGCACCACATGAGTGGCCACATGGGACCCATGGGTAATATCACATGGGTAATATCATCCGCGTATATGGCATGGTGCACGGATGGGATTTGAGCGAGCTTCTCCGACAACCTGCGCATCGCCACAATAAAGATCAATGGCGAGAGAGCTGACCCTTGTGGGGTGCCGATATTTCCGAGTCATTCGGGTTCACCCCATTGCTCTCCAATGCGTATGGTGGCGGTTCTATTCGCCGCAAAGGCTTTATTGTAGTTGTAAAATTTCTCTCCTAAGATCTTGTGCGATATTTCACCCAGTATGTGTTCATGTTTTACGGTGTCAAAGCTTTGGCCAGGTCGAGGGCTAATATGGCTTTGGGCGTGTGGAGGAGCCCATAACATATGTGTTCTCTCAAAATCAACTTGGCGTCCTGTGTGGGCAGTGCCCTGCGGAAGCCAATAATGTTGTGTCGAAAGAGCCGATTGCTCTCAATGTGGTCCCTGATACGGTGGAGTGTTGCATGCTCAGCTACTTTTCCAACGCAAGATGTGAGTGATATGGGCCTTAAGTCATCGATGCTCAGTGGTTTTCCAGGTTTCCGGATGAGTGAAACCTTGGCACTACGCCATTATTGTGGCACGGTACCCGTTTCCCATGCTTGATTTATCTTCTTAGTAATGATTAGAATTGCTATATTGTCTGAATTCCGTATTAGTTTATTGTGGATGCCATCTGGCCCTGGTACCGATCTGCCATTGAGTTGCTGTAGAACGTACCGTATTTCAGCTTCGCTGGATGGTTCGTCTAGCTTTTCTTGCGGTCGACCTGCGTATGAGGGATTTTTGTTTTTCAAGGCTATTGCTTTGCTTTCCACTGGGAGATATTTTTGGCCTAGCGTTTTGAGGAAAGCTTGGGATCCACCACTATCTTGGGCAAGCTTGTGCACCAATCGTTCAATTTGCAGCTGAGTGCCGCCTCTGGTGGGTTTGTCGCTGCCCCCCATAAGGTGTTTGAGCAGTCCCATTTTGCTTCCCCTCCGCATTTAGCCATCTGCTTCCTCACATGTGTTGCTCCACTGTTGGGCGCCGAGATTTTTGGCACGAGATTCGATTTCGCAGCCAAGGTCCGCTATATATGTGCGTAAGTGTCTGTTGAGCTTGTTTTTACGCCATGCTTTTTTAGGCCAAGCTTTTTCTGCCGCAAACTGGTCAGGTTAGTGTCCATGGCCCGGATGAATTCATCAGTCTTGACTTTTTTGGTGGCCTTATGAACTGCCGTATTGAATTCATTTAGGAGGATTTCATAAGATAGTTCTGTACTGCCATTCTGCTCCCTTATTTTATGGAACTGGTTCCAGTCTGTGATATTGAATTTTCTTGGCGCTTTCACCTCGTTCTCAACAATAACTTCCAGGATGCAGTGGTCGCTACTTAGGTCCTCGGTGAGGTTATCGCAGGTAGCTCTGACGTTCTTGGTGAAGGTTAAGTCAGGCATTGTGTCCCGCTGTACCGAATTACCTCTTCTTGAAGGCAGGACAAGGTTGTTTATAAGCTGCAGATCCAGCGCATTCGCGCTTTCTGCTAACTTGGTGCTTTTGCCTTCGCTTTTTCAGTATCCCCACTTGGTGCTCCTGGCGTTAAAATCACCAGCTACTATGAGCGGATCGTCACCCGCCAATTTTACCGTGGAGGTAAGTAGTCTGTTGAAATCTCTCTTCTTATTTGGTGGAGGACTGTAAACATTGAGCACAAATATGTTTTTTAACAGCCCAGTGTGGTAAGATTTCCACCAGGACCGTTTTCAGGACTTTTTTGTATACAGGAGTGCCCCTTTCGGAGAACATTATGTCCTTCCGGATAAAGGTAGCCACTCCTCGCGTGTTGTTCTGCTCGGGATGCAGGGTCGGCCTGGCTACCCTGTACCACTGTATGTCAATGCTTTTAGCAGTTTTGCTTTTTCCACATTCCTGTAGCAATATTATATGCGGCTTTTTTACAGGCTAGCAGTAGCTGTGTTAGTGGTGCTTTGCGACTCTGAAGTGGGTTACAGTTCCACAACCAGATCTTAATCTCGTTACCGTCAGCGGCCATTTTAGTTTGGTGGGTTGTGTGCGTCACGGCTCATTACCTCCACAAGATTGCGTGCTTTGACTTGACGGACTTTAGCTCTAGACGTTACGCTCGGCTAGTTTACCGTAACCGCTGGTTTGTCCGCGCTTAGGTTCTGAGGAGCAGCCACCACAGGTGGGTTGGCTATCATCTTCTCCAGGCCAGCTTTGTCAGTGTAAGTCTTAAAGGTTTCCACAAACTTGGCAAGCGTGTTCGCCAGCGTATCAATATTGTCGTTGAGTTTAGTTATCGTGGACTTGGCATTCATCAATGGGGCTTCTTTATCCCTCGAAACCATCTCGATCTCCTCCGTCGTGTCACTGTCGCTGTCTACGGCTTCGCGTTTGTGTGTGTTGTGTATTGTTTGTTGTAAGCGTGTTGTTGGCGGTGCTGGTGAGCTTGACAGGTTAATTCCGTGGTCTTTCTCTATTCTAGCTATTGAGGCTCGGAGCTCTTCAAGCTCCTTCTTGAGGGCCCTGTTTTCTTGTTCAAGTGCTAGAATGCGAAAATCGGGAGCATGCTCTGGCTGTCCCTTACCTTTGGGCTGGCTACTTGTGCTTCGGGATGCACCTTCAACCCTGCTGGCCCAGGAGCCATTGTTCGGCTGCTGCTACTGCTGCATGGCTGCTGGTCTCGTTCTCGATCGGCATCTGGAGCACTGCCAAGATGACAGGCGGTTGTCGGATCCCGACAGAGTCGAGGGGCACCCTTCGGTGCGAGAACGCCCTCTGGATTGAAAACAAATTCTGGATAGGGAGAGCCCTCTGGATTGGGATCTCCCCCTGGATGCAAAACGGTGATGGACGCTCGAGCCGTTCTCCCGTCCCGGCACCTGGTTGTGGCAGGGTTGCTTGAACGTGACAGATGTTGGTGCGTCTTGACGTTGTTGTGCTTACCGCTCTTGCCTTTTGCGTCTTCTTCTCCTTCTCACTATGTATGGAATGTGGAAGCATCTTTTGCAATGGCGATCTCCGGTGAGGTGATTGCCATTGCAAAGCTTGCATTTCGGCTCGCAGTGATGCACCGCGTCTTCTTGTAGTGATTCACCGCATTCGTGGCATTTCTTGCTCGTTGAGTTTGTGTGCCGGCAAACATCCACGCGATGGCCAACTCCTCCGCACGTTCTGCAAACATCTACTTGTCGCTTGAAGAGCGAGCAGGGAACCATGGCGGTTTCACACATCAGTGTGCTCGGAACGCGCAACCTATCAAAGAAAATTGCGACGAGTTTGGTCTTTTTAATGCGTCTTGCCTCGACAGCAGTGGGATTTTGGTCATGCACAATCAGCGTTTGAGCGTTGTGTCGTCAAGGGAAAGGTCAAAGTTCTTGATGACGCCCTTGCATGTATTATCGGGCGCGGCCACGTATGCGGCAACTTCGAACGAGCCTTGGTTTGTGTGCAGTTTCTGCACATTCACGTATGATGTAGCATTATTTTTGTGTGGCGTAGAAATAACAATGATGTTTTGCATATTCTTGGGGCAGATCGTGTCCTCCCATGCTTGTTCGTCGGTGATCTAGGTGGCCCTGATGACGATTTCCGCCAGCAGAACGAGGTCGACTCTGGCTACGTCCCATCCACCTCTTGCTTTCATGATTACCCCGATCTGGTTCTTGGGTAGGTGGCGTAGTCTGGAAGCGGATACCATACAGTGCAGTGCCGATTAACTCTTCTTGAAGCTCCTCGGGTGCTTCAGTTGGTTGTTGTGTTCGACCGTCACAACGGCCTGCTGCTCGTTCGGCGGAGTTGTCTTTCTTCGGCGTCCCATGATGGTGGCCCATCCTAGTCCGTCGAAGATCTCCGCGCTTACTTCCATTCTCTCCACGGTTATGGTGGAAGATATTTTCAGTGCCTGGTTGTCAGCTGCGATGTACGGAGGATAATCCAGCAGCGGCCGTGTCTGGCCGAGCCCATGGCTACGTCCAACGGCCGTACTCCTCGCCAACCCTAGGCGTGGTTAGGGTTAGCGGGGATGCTCGCCGTGTCGCAACTTTTAAGTCCAAAAAGAAGTCTAAGAGTTCACTCACTGCACAAAATGGCATCTCCACTAAAACCGCAGAGCTTGCATGTTGGAATACGCACAAAGCCGAATGATCTTGGAGCAAAAAAAAAAACGACCGAAAACATTTAGAAAAGCGGGAGCCGACGTTTTCACGTCCGTGCTCCTCGACGCCGCCTAGACATCTTTCTGTAAAGAAAACCGTGTGTCAATTTAACTTCAATTGCGCTTTGTATCAGAGGTACTGGAAACCGCTTTGATACGTTTTATAGTAGTCAACTTCACACCGAGACAGCATTTCTTACTTTTCCAAAAGGGCGGTCGGAATCCCCAACAGCAAGAAATCTCCCCAACAAGTCATATACCACTTCGCGGTAAAATATGCTACCATCCGGTCTGCCAAGCTTCAATCTGGCAAAGACGAAAAGACGCTCCAGATGGTACTTATTCGCGTGATTAGAAACGGCCCATGGGAGTTATAAAAAACCAGTCCTGGCATTCGCGTGCCCGTTTGTGTGCGTGCATGTCCACGCATGTCTAGCACGTCCGCGTGAAACGTCAGCACACCGAGGTCGTGAAACGGATGCCCAATCAGTGCTTTCTGTAACGTGTTTCACTACCAACCCCACCGAGCATGTATGGACGGCAAAGACAAGTTATAATCATGAATCAGGACAACGAATACGGTGAGCTGGCTGTCCCACGCTTATTCTCACAGCGAGCGGCAGATGCCCATGCACACTTGAGTAATCCTCCGACACGACGAGGATATATGAGGACGTAGCGAGGTCACCAGCCAAGCGAAAAATAGCTGTCACAGAAAAGCTGCTGGAATTCAAAACAGTTTTAATTGCCTGTTTTGCGCCATGCGGCACCCCCCCCCCCCCCTGTCAAAGATCCAGCGCGAAGGCGAGTGCAGGTACGAAGCAGATCGGCCAACATGCGGTGACCGGTGCACTGCGAGGAACAGGAACCATGACTGAAAGCAGTCTTGTTCCTTGGGAGTCCATTGCTGCTTATAGCTTAGACTCCGCAATACCAGGCGCAAGCTTTTTTCATTTGTGTATAAAATAACGTCGATGAAAACTGCACAGCAACGAGAATCAATAATCGCCAGCATTTGTCCAACGTTACTCGTGCAACAAGCCTAGCGACGTTCATGTGCGCAAAAATGGCACAAGCACGTGTGCTGTACAAATTTTATAAAAGTATGTATTGCTTAGAAAAGAATACATGCTGCAGCACTGTCAACGAAAATTTCTGAAATGGGAGTTTTTTCAGCATATGCGCCGCAAAACTCTCCTGCCCCAATTATTCACTCCCTGGTAGCGGTGTAAACTGGGCACATGTCGTCTTAAATTGCGCCTAGCCTAATTACAGAGTTTATGAACGACACGACCGTCTTAAACTCGCCACGGAGTTTCAGGTCACGTGGTTCTAAACTTCCTATGGGAGTTTCAAGAAGTCTCTTCGTCGTGACATGCATGCGTGCATGTGTGTGTGTTCGAGCATCTGTTTAACATGTCGGTGTGAAACTCCAAGTGTCTTGTGTGAGTGACCGTGTAAGCATCTGTCGACAGGCAACGAAATCACCAGAGCAGCGAATATTTACAATGACCGGCTGGTATTTAAAGTGAGACTTTCAAGGTATTTCGCACCATAGAAACACGCTCTAAATCTGTCTGATTCCTCAACAAAACGCCGAGTTCCTCGCTTCAGAGGGACTGGTTACGAAAAGTATCGAACAATAATTTAATGGTAACAAAAGTAAGCTGATGTGATTGTCAGCCGTCAAATGAGTGAAGAGGAGACGACCGCTGAAGGAGGCGGAGACACACAGAAACGGCGTACGGCATGCGTGCCCTTGCAATGCATGCGAGCTACAGGAGCCGCAACTGGAAACCGTCTTGTCAAGTCTATCGCTCGGTAGCATAGACTGCGAGGAGAGCGGATACTTACTTCTGTCCATGTGATCACGACGGCGTGAAATTGGGGGCCCTTAAGCTTCGCCTTTAAGACTTGAACGCGATAGCGAAATCCGGCCCCTAGTGCACACTTCAACCGCTAAGTGCATACTTATTAGTATATTTTTTACTTTCACACACACGCACACAAACACGCGCGTGCGCAAGCGCGACGTATCTACAGTAATGGTACTGGTTATCGATCTATACACTGGTTTTTGATGTAAAACATGAGTCGCATGGCTTCCAAGATACACACAGCGCGCTAATGATCTTGGAGGCCATAAAGAGTCTTACGATGCCTCCCAGACGCAGCACATTATTTAGCGTTCGCTGTTTGCTTGATCAATGTCTCTGGAAAAACATGATATATTTTCCACTAGATAGACATAGCTGTTCATTTTCAGAGCTGTTCGAAAGTTCCTGTGTGTTTTTAGTAACGATGGCCTTTTCGACGTAGTTTGATGGCTACCGAATGCGGATACAAATCGCCGAATAGGCTCGTTATCGTCAGGACACCTGTCGAACAAAATACGTTAAGGAGACTCCTTGCACTACATGGCATTTATGTAATGTTTTTCCCGCAATCGCCGCAAGTGTCATCGTGGCTTTGTGGCAGAACACCGGCTTACAACGCGAATGGTCAAATTAGATCCTGAACAAGGGCTCAAATATTTTAATCTTCAATTTATTCGCTTCTTTCTCGGTTTTTTTTTGCTCACGGGCAATTTTTGCCTCACAACCAATGGTGCTGACGCCAACGGCGGAATTTCTGCAACACGAGCTCTCGAACGCCATCGCGTTAAAACTATGAAGCAGCAAGCATTTTGAAATCACCACCTGTCATTCATCGTATAGCTGGCTTTACTCCTAAGGGAGGCCTAGTGGTCGAACGCTTTTTTTGGAGGCGCATCCATTCTTTTACTGCAGCACTGTATATCTTATCAGCAGATGAACTGCGCGATCCTCCTTGGCACAGCCTGGTCTTCATTCTTCTCCGTACGGCCTCAATAATGTTGAGGTCTGCCACACTAGGGACACACCTGTGGCACCACACCCCCCGCCTGTTTAGGAGCTCTTAAACAATCTTTGCAGTGTGAACAGGTGATAGGTCTTGCTCGAACAGAAAGTCCCCGTTAGGTAACGGCCCGTAAAACGTGTAGGGTATCATGAAGTGATTGAGGATGCCACAATGAATTGCCGATGTCAGCGGTGCATCATTGCGGGGAAAAAGCCAAGCCCATCTCGGGACGTGGAGCGTCGCTGATGCGGCATTCTTTACCTTAAGCTTGTATGATGCAATTCAAGATCAGAACCCCCCTCCCCCCGCTCTGTCATCACCTACCTGGACGAGTAGTTATACTATCCGCAGGCGCTCACTGTTAGGCACTCAGGATGTTTTCAATCGGGAAAAATATTTCAGTGTTTCACAGTGCCCACTCGCACAGCCACTTTCGCGTAATATGGTAAGTGGCGTGTTAGTCTACAATTCTCATTCGAGAAAAAATTGTAGCATACAGAAAAATTAAAGCTAGATAATATGCGTTTTGTGAAACTCGACTTGTTGAGCACAAAATTCGGGCAGTTATTCTTGCGCTGTTCAGTTTTTACGACATCTTCGGCAGCCGGCAACGGTGGCGTTTTTTGTGCAATCGTGCTGTGACCTACGTTCATTTGGGCACCATGCATGCGGTGCCACATGCTCTGCTGGGTGAACCAGGACACGAGTGCACGCCACAGCGGCACCATGGAGGTCGACGGTGGAGCGTGGTGCAATCCCATCAGCCCGTGCGCGCTGGCAGACGACGCAGTGACGTTCCATCATTGCAGGCGTAATTTAAAGCTGGCGCTGCCACAGAACATGACTGGACGCCACGAAAACATCCGTGAGCTTACATCGTCTGACCGTACTCGCCCGCAGCTAGTTTCTGCCACGATTCCACCGGACACCGAAGGCGATGCAAAAATTGCTGTAGCCCTCGTCATGTGTGTACAGAATCGATGCAGCACAACCACCTGGAGAACAGATGCGCACCCACTGAACAGGTAGTGTCTTGCAAGTGTTTCTCATTGTTAGATTTTCTCCGGTTTGCTCTCTTATTACCTGTACAAACAGGACGCCGGAAATCGTCGTCTGCTAAATGATGTCTCTCGCATACAGCTCTGCTGTAGCGGATTCGAGTTTCGTGGTTTGCACGTACGGCTGGCCCGTAGCGACGCGTGAATATCGGGCGGTGTTGGAAGTAACTTTTTTTGCATGGTCACGGTACCAGTGCACCTAAGCTGAAGATGCCACTAGACATGTGTAGTCGGCGTCCCTTGAATGGCTAGGCTACACTGCCTGCTTCCGGTCTTTCTTCCGCAACGTCATTCTGACTTAGAAGTGTGGCAAGTCTGGCTAGTTGGTATGACATGACGATAGTTATAGGGCGAGAACAAAATGACGACAAAGAGACCTTCGTGTCCTTCTTGACTCTTTTTCGTCATCCTGTTCACGCGCTCTAACTATTGCATGTCATTCTGACGCCATGCAGCTTTCCCAACTCTCGACACAAATGACAAAGATGGAATGTGTTTCGCCACAACGAATGCTGCCGGGATCCGCTGTTAGACGCGCATATCTGAGGCTGTGCATAGACTGTAATCACGACAGCACTTGAATTGGGTTTGACGCGGCCGCCCGTCTGACGCCCGAGAAAGGTCAGTTCGCATTCATGCATCGTTCTTCAAACACCTCAATGCGTTCATGCGCATGTGGAGAAAAGTCAGCTTTGTTTAGAAGTCTTGTCACTCTATATGTTGTGCACTTATTTTTTTGTGCTGGGAATGTGCTGGCGTTCGGTGCCCTTACGTGGTCATGACGTCATGACTCACCTTTTTTTTGCTTAACTGAAGGCACTCCGGTGAATCGGCCATGTACACCGATTGGACACCGCGAGAACAGCTCCCTTGGTCTTCAGGACACGGGGCCGTAATTATTTTCGAAGCTGATATCACCACAGGTTCAAACAAGGGCAATCGTGAAAGCAGATAGGGGCAATATAGATTCACAGGAAAATCCAAAATCTCTCCCGATAAATCAAAGTTATGCCATGGTCGGCGCTACTGTACCAATTTACAGTGTTTTCGGCAACGCGCTCATGTGGCCGAGCCTGATTACAAATTTTATTAAAAAATATGTCGCCATGTGTATTCGTGCAATATTTTAATAGGACTTACCTCATAATATGAGTGAAGTCTTCCCGAGATGCAAAATATGTTCTTGCAGCCACCCCAGTACGTTTAAATACGGAGATGAGATTCATTACGGCTGAAGTCACTATGAAAGCTACAGCCTTGCTTATTAGTTCACACTGGTTTAACGGGTGACAGGGCCGCGTTGTGGCGTCCGAGCACTCCACCTCGCACTCTTCGTATAAGCCGTAGGAACTCAATACCAATACAACTGGCCCCACGTTCCCCACGTCTATGACTTTCACGATGAGTGCTGCTGCAGAAATCAAAAACACGCCCGTCATGACGTCCGCTGTTATTTTATTTTTTCACCGTTTGTCTGTGACTGCAGGAAGTTCGCAGTGTTCACTTGTTTTTTTAGTACCGCAGCATACGCGAATGCACAGTACAGCCACTAACCGGATGAAGTCGTATAAAAAGACCAGCACACTCGCACCGTTCCCAGATTAGTTCACTCACTGCACGGTATTTCTTCTCTGCACTGCCAACTGGTGAGTCGAATTTTTTTCAAATTGGAACACTGCATAACAATGCACGCATTTCTGGATTTACTTCGCCCCTAGAAAGAATAGATTAATTTGGTCACGCTTCCACGTTTCCAATAAATATGAGTAGTCCTGACCACGATTGGCGGTGTTCTGGTCGCTAAGCGCCTACCACCAGAACTTGTCTTATCCCCTCATTTGAGCATACATTAGTTGCAATTGGCTCTCAAGGTGTAGGTTGCCACTTGAAGTAATCACGCCTAAATAAAGCGCCAATTTAAAACACGACAATGAAAGGTGGAGCATACACTGATGGCGTAATACACAGTTATTCCGGCTTACTGAAAACCGGCTGCATTGGTCAATTTTCAAACGCTAACTTCACTAGGTCACTATTTACAAAGCGCAATGAGCTTTGATTCGCGGATAGTACGCAACTATTCGAAAAGAAGGATTTGTTCAGATAGCCAATTAAGTTATAATATTTTGCCTCTTAATTCAGCCTACGCCTTGGTGGTTCAACAGCGTTAACTCTTATTGTGATTATTTAGTCAAAAGGGTCAATTATAAAGGTATGAATGCTGATGCAGTGTTTGTGGATCCAGATATGAAGTGTATGTTAAATCATGAACCATACATTTTTCACGAAGCGGCAGTCTGTTCGTGCGCTTAAATTTATCATTATCATCATCATCATCATAGTCATCATTATGCTGACAACGTTCACTGCAGGACAAAGGCGTCGCCCATGATCCGCCAGTCGACTCGGTCCTGTGTTTGCTGCTGCCTGTTTATACCCTCAAACTTCCTAATCTCATCAGCCCACCTACTTTCTGTCTCCACATGATTCACTTACCTTCTCTGGGATTGCAGTAAGTTATCGTGAATGACCAGCCATTATCCTGCCTATGCGCTACATGCGTGGCCTCTGTCCATTTGTTCTTGATTTCAAGTACGATATCTTTAACCCTGTTTTTTTCCCTGATCCACTATGCTCTCCTCTTGTCTGTTAAGGTTACACCTATTATTTTGTTTCCATCTCTCGCTGCATCGTCCTCAAATTATTCTCATACAAGCTTCAATCTATGCAATTAGCAAATGGTTTTGATCATCAGTCATCAACATCTGATCAATCAAAAGGCGCACCTTTCTGATTGCGCTATAGTGATACTCGATGCTCGCTACGCTATGTCGCAGAAAGCCCCTCCAGCCACAGTATATAGCGTTCGAAGAGAACATCTATTAAATATTTTGAGACACAGCTACTAACTCTCGGTATTTTTGTTGATTTCAGCAAAGTCTTGAACTGCTTTAGTCAAGATGTTCTTTTTGCGAAATTAGAGCACTATGGTGCACGTGGACACGCCCTTAACCTATTAAAGTCATACCTGGGCCCACGGTCTCAATATGTAATGATTAACTATTACGCCTTGCAGATTCTTAATATTTCGAATGGCGTTCTTTATGGTAGCATTTTTGGGCCGCTGATATTTAATGCATATATAAATGATGTTCCTGACATCAGCCCTCATGCGAAATACATTATATACGCAGACGACACCAGCCTATTTTTTTCACTAATGACATATGACGCTTAGAACAAATTGCGAACGACGTGCTCTGATTACTTGCTATGTGGTCATAAGGTTAATCTTTGAAGATAAACAGAAAACGAAAGGAGTACATTTCCTACCTAAAAAAACAAGTGTTTGTACCGCCCTACTTATACCTTGGCGATACTGCAATGAAGTACCTGTGCACCTTTAAAATATTAGGAATTACATTCAGCAATACAATGTGATGGAATGCACATATTGATAATCTTTCCTCCAGACTCTCTATATTCATCGGAATCACTTGTGGTGAGTTATACTGTGCTAAAGTTCTCGAACACATCATTTGATGACTGCCTAAATACTATGTCTCTTTCTGTAATTTGCAAGAACAGTATTCTGTAATATGTGCCACCGTAATATAAAATGTTTTCATGTCTCCATAGATTGCATCAATCCATGTTATTGTTTTAAATTGAAATCACTACTATCGATTATGACACATAGGTCTTTTTGTAATTTTTCACGATTACTTACAAGAACTCTCTTTAGAGTGGTTGTTTCTGCTTACTGCCCTACTGCTGACATGTTAGGATGGCCAGGCTCGTCAAGCGGCTTAAAATTCGCTGCTTTTTTTCTCGCCATCCCTTGTTTGCATGTACAAACTGAAATGAAGATTTTGATTAGAGTTTTACTTGATTTTTGAAAAATATTCTGTTATGATTGTGTTTCTATATATAAACATTGACCCACCGTGCTGTGGCTAAGGCACTTGGCTGCTGAAGCGCAGGTCAAGTGGATCAAATCCTAGCAGCAGCGGCTGCATTTTGGGTGAAGCCGAAAATGCTGTAGGCTTGTGTGCTGAGTTTGAGTGCTCGTTGAAAAACACCAGGTGGTGTGAATTTCCGGAGCCCTCACCTACGGCGCCTCTCATAACCATATGGGGGTTCTGAGATGTTAAACCCCACCTAATATTATCATAAGTAAACGTAGTGTAATTAATTACCGCTCAACGTCTTCTGTCACCTGCAGTGCATCTGCGCAATGGGCATAAGTTTCGCTTTAAACCCTTGAATCGGGCAAGTGACGGACACCTGGCCACGGAGAAAGAGAAAATTTCGACATGCCTACGACCATGTTACTACTACAAGTCTCGAGGAAACGCCTTCCACAAGTGTGGTCAATATTGAAATTACGCAATATTTAAACTTTAGGTTGTTGTTTCTGCCGAATAATAAGTGATATCTCACCCAAAAAAAAATATCCTTTTCTTTCAAGCTTTACAAGTTTATACGCTTGCACATGTATAGGGAAGAGCCAGAGTGATCAGTAACACTACATTTGAAAAAAAACATAAACACCAAGTCATTGCGTTACTAATGTAATACACCGCATTATTCTTAATTTTTGAATAAATCTTTGTCAATCCCGCAGAGGCACGACTCACGTGTAGAGAGAGAAAAAATAAAAAAAAAATATCGGAAAGGTAGGGAAGTTAACTATGCTAAGTTCAGTTTTCTACCCCACACAAGTTTGCCCCGCCGCGGTGGTCTAGTGGCTAAGGTACTCGGCTGCTGACCCGCAGGATTCGGGATCGAATCCCGGCTGTGGCGGCTGCATTTCCAATGAAGGCGGAAATGTTGTAGGCCCGTGTGCTCAGATTTGGGTTAAAGAACGTTAAAGAACCCCAGGTGGTCGCAATTTCCGGAGCCCTTCACTACGGCGTCTCTCATAATCATATGGTGGTTTTGGGACGTTAAACTCCACATATCAATTACCCTACACAAGTTTACCGAAAATTACCACACACCAGAATACCGCAGCACAATTGCGAATCAAAGAATGGCGTATCTGGTGATTTTCTCGCTTTTCATATTCATGGATGCAGCTTCTAAGGGGTATCATGCGATGATGTTACTATGAGCAGGATTAAGTGCGAAATCATGCTCAGTTCTGGAAATGATAAAGCTATGACCATTTTAATGTCACTTGCGTGAATAAATACTTTCACTAATAACGCAGTGCTACAAAATTGTTGGCACACTGCACCTCCAAACATTTGTATATGGCCTGGCTTGAAAGTGCTTATCTTCGCTTCATTCCATTTCGTTTGCGGTAGCCATCCTCTGTGCACCTCTTTTATTACAGTTTAAGTGGCACAGGTACATCTATGAAAAAGCACCCATCCCATCGATAAGTGGTAGCATGCTTATATTGACCAATGTACTTACTGCGCGTCCGCAATTTTTGGCTGGGCTTCAGCATTGTAGAATTTTGGTGGACATCACTAGACAAACATAGCCGCCAGAGTTTATATAACATCGCGTGAACGTCAATTATACCTGAATATGTCGTCACGCCCATTCCTGAGGTTCTCCTGGCGCGCGATATCACTGCGCTACACTCCGTCGTAACTATGGCTTCTAACCGAACATGTCTGCTCATTATCGATTTTGGTGTCACGCAGCAAGTACTACCAAATTGAATTTCATTCGCCACGCTTTGACTCTTAATAGACGCCCACGTCACCGCTTTTGCGGCAGACGCATGCTCCGATCGTCCATGTCGCCCGCAGGATGCCACATCTCTCGATTCGTCCTTGCGCTCCATGATCGACCCAAAACTCAGACCTGAGCAATCAGATGCCCTATTCCGCCTTCTGGCTTCCTACCACGACATATTTGACACCAACGGCAGTCCACTCGGTCTGACTTCTGTCGTGAAGCACCGCATCATTACTGCTGATTCTCCTCCAATTCACGGCCGACCATACCAGGTGTGTGCCACTGAGCGTAAAGTAATTCAAGAAGTTAACAAGATGCTAGCCAAAGGAATTATTGAACCCTCCTCGAGCCCTTGGTCATCTCCCGTTGTGCTCATTAAAAAGAAAGATGACACGTGGCAATTCTGCGTTGATTACCGCCATGTTAATCGAACCACAAAAAAGACGTTTGTCCTTTTCCCCGAATTGATGACGCCCTCGATTGTCTTCATGGCGCGCGATACTTTTCTTCAATTGACCTACGTTCTGGCTATTGACAGATTGTGGTGGACGAAAAAGACCAAGAAAAGACTGCGTTTGTAACTCCCGACGGCCTATACTAATTCAAGGTGATGCCGTTTGGGCTATGCAACGTCCCAGCCACGTTTGAGCGAATGATGGACTCGCTATTGCAAGAGGTCAAGTGGTCAACATGCCTGGGCTACCTGGATGATGTCCTTATATATTCACCTACATTTGAGACGCACCTCCAGCGTTTGTCAGCGGTTCTCAGCATTTCCCGCACTGCTGGCCTTCAAATAAACTTGTCGAAATGTCACTTCGGCCACCAGCAGATTACGGTGTTGGGCCACCTTGTCGACGCATCACGTGTGCAGCCTCACCCAGAGAAAATTCGTGCCATCACGAGCTTTCCTGTACCCCAGTCTGTCAAGAATGTCCGGAGCTTTGTGGGACGTTGTTCCTATTTTAGAAGGTTCGTGAAAGATTTTGCAACAATCGCTCGACCACTCACCGACCTTCTGAAGAAAGACGTGACTTTTACGTGGGGTTCCGCTCAAGCTGCCGCTTTTCTCAACTCATCACCCTCTTCATGACTCCACCTATATTGGCGCACTTTGACCCGTCCGCTCCGACAGAAGTCAGAAACGATGTGAGTGGTCACGGGATTGGAGCCGTCCTAGCCCAACGCCAGCGGGGACACAACCAAGTGATCGCATACGCTAGCCGCCTTCTCACAGCTGCCGAGCGCCACTTTTCAATAAGAGAGCGTGAATGTCTTGCTCTTGTTTGGACCGTCACGAAGTTGCGCCCATATTTATATGGCACGAGCTTCTCTGTAATAACGGACCACCATGGGCTATGTTGGTTTTCGTCACTGAAGGATCCTACTGGCCGGCTCGGGCGCTGGGCTCAGCGACTGCAAGAGTATACCTACATTTCAACGTACAAGTCCGGACGCCTGCATCAGGACGCAGACTGCCTGTCCCGCTACCCGGTTGCTGAGTCGAGCTCTATGCCTGACACTGACACCGAGCCTTGCGTCTTTTTCCTTTCGCAAATGACATGCATCGATGACGAACAGCGCCATGATGCGTCCTCGCGTGCTATCATTGAGCGCCTCGAACCACGATCTTCCGATCGGTCCTATCGTTCATTCGTGCTCCACGATGGTGTATTTTACCGCCAAAGTTTTGAGCCGGATTGACCAGCCCTGCTGCTTGCCGTTCCGAAATACCTTCGCTCAAAAGTTCTACATGAACTTCATGACCTTCCGACTGCTGGTCACCTTGGTGTGTCACGCACTTACGATCGAATACGCCGACGCTTCTTTTGGCCAGGCCTTGCACGCTCAGTCAAAAGATACGTTGCGGCTTGTGAGAAATGCCAGCGCCGCAGAACACCATCGACGCTTCCCGTAGGATGCCTTCAACCACTTGACATTCCGTCAGAACAGTTCTTCCGTGTTGGCTTGGACCTACTTGGCCCTTTCCCCTTGTCTTCTTCGGGTAACAAGTGGATAGCCATGGCCACCAACTATGCCACGCGTTATACCATCACACGAGCTCTTCCAACAAGCCGCGCCACAGATGTCGCCGATTTCCTCCTCAAGGACGTGATTTTGCAACACGGACTCCACGGCAGCTGCTTATGAACCGTGGCCGCACCTTTTTGTCGAAGGTCATAGGCCGACATGTTGCAGTCCTTTCAAACGAGACACAAGCTGACTACGTCATACCACCCGCAAACCAATAGATTCATGGAGCGTCTAAATCGAACTATTACAGACATGCTCGATAAGTATGATTCTACCAACCATACTGACTGGGATCTCGCGTTGCCATACATCACAATTGCCCACAATTCTTCTCGCCATGACAATGCCGCCTACTCCCCATTTTTTCCTTTATTTGGCCGAGAACCTACATTACCCCTAGATACAGTCATTCCGTCTACCGCGGCACCGACCAGCTGTCACAAAACGAGCGCTCAAAAAGGGCGCACCGCCAAATTCTCGTGACGAAGCGCCAGAGAGATGCCTCGAGGTCAACGATAAAAAGAAAAGAAAACAAGCATCCAAAGACTCCCCGGGCGCGCGTCCCTCTCCCCTCGGAAGCGTAGGTTCGCTGACGAACCTCCTCACATCGGCAGCCGAGCAAGCCCTAGAAAGTTTTCGATGGAAAGGGGCATGGTGATTCAGGGTTGCGTCTTCTGTCGTGGACGGCCCTCGTACCGTCTCGCGTTTTCCCCAGCCTTCGCTGCGTATCCTGCCGACGAAATGATGAGAACTTTGTGGAATCTCGCGCGGAAGGTATTTAATCAAGCAGCAGAGATGGGGGATCAGGCGAAGAAGGAAGTTAGCGCCAGTGTGCGTGGGGTCATTCCGCCGCGTCTGTCGGTGAAGGTTTTGTCCTTAGTGACAAAGCAGAAGAAAAAGTATGCGCCAGAGTGCTTAGGGTGTTCCGCCTTGTGGGCGAAGCCTTTTGTCTTCCGTGAGAAAAGAGGAGAAGAAGGGGATTTCCACCTAAGGGGTGAAGACTCGAGCTACAGGCAAGAGTGTGTGTCTACCGCCATCGAGCGAAGACGCGTGGCAACAGCTGCGTGTGTGAAGCCGACGTGTTACCGGTGAAGAAGTTTGGAGCCTGGAGAGTGGCCAATTGAACACGCGAGGTTTCCTGGAAGAGAAACTTCGGGGGCAGCGGAACGACAACAACGCTAGACTTTTAGTGAGTGATTCTCGGAAGAGTACCATCCAGACTTTTGTTCCAAGAACTTTGGACTGAATAAATTTCCTAACTCTTTAGTCTTCAAGTGTCTTGGTTGTTCGATGCATGCGACTGAATTGTAGTGCGTATCGTTGTCTGTGTCCGTTGTTTCGAGTGTGGCTGATTGTACTGTGTAGTACATTGTTTGATTGGTGACATATTGTATTCAATTATTGTCGAGTGTGCATACTTATATATCGTTTTGATCTGCCATAATTGAGAATATAATTTTGTTTTGTTTATCAACTCTCGGCTCTGACTTGTTCTTTGAACCACAGCTGGCGTCCGCTGGCGCGCCAAACAGGACCACTTCTAAATTGTCCACGCTTTCGTTGTGCGGTTCGGGGGGCCGATACTTCGGCTCTTGGAATTAGCCCGGCGATTGCCTCCCAAACTAACGGGACCTGTGACAATTATTCCGGCTTCCGCGACTGGACCTTTTTGGTGCACAGTGTGTCCAAAGTAGTGAGAAAGAGCCTCGAGTTGTTGATAGTGCTACTCGGAACAATTTTGTGTGTTGCTCAGTGTTCTCGTTAACGAGTGCGGGAGAGTGTTCCGATGTACTGATTTAGGCAGATATTTTTCGCACGCGGCAAGGTTTTACTTGCGAGACACAATAGATCTGAAACGTGAGTCACTCTTGGTGAGAAGATGGGCCTTTCTGGCGCTGAAATACGGAAGTGTGTCACCCAGAAGAAAAAAGAAGAGAAAGAGAGGGCCAAAGAAGAAAAGGCAGCTGAGCTGGAAAAAGGAAGGTTGGCGATCGAAAGAGCCAAAGCAGAAAAAGAAGCTGAGTTGGAGAGAGAGAGGTTGGCAGCTGAGAGAGCCAAGGAAGGAAAAGCAGCTGAGTTGGAGAGAGAGAGGTTGGCAGCCTGATATGCGAAGAAAAATATTTGAGAGAGAGAGTGTTGGCAGCCGAGAGAGCGAAAGAAAAAAGAGAGCAGCAATTGAATTCGGAGCTGGAGATGGAAAAGCTGGCAGCTGAAAGGGCGAGAAAAGAAAGAGAAGCAAAGGAGCGACAGCTGAAAGAAGAAAGAGAAGCGGAGATGGCTGAAAGGGAACGGCAGCGGCAGCACGAGATAGAACTAGAGCGGCTCCGATCGCAACAGCGAAGTGAAACTCCGGTCCAAGCTAGAGTTGAAAACAGTTAACGGGAGTACCACGGCTTCCGCTTGAACCCAAGCAAGCTGCTCGTAGCGTTTGATGAAAGGAAGGACGACCTTGACGCGTACCTTCACAGATTTGAGACGATTGCGAGGAGCCAGACTTGGCCAGAACATCAATGGTCAACTGCTTTGAGTACCTGCTTGAGTGGTGAAGCACTCAGTGTGTACGGTAGGCTGACGCCGACCGATGCAGCCGACTATGCAAAGGTAAAAGCTGCTTTATTGAAGCAACTTAGATTTACTGTGGAAGGATTCCGGGACAAATTTCGGATAGGAAAGCCAGCTGATGGTGAGACGGCTGTGCAGTACGCCGCCCGACTTAGCCATTATTTCGAGAGATGGATTTGAACTTTCAGGGACAGCGCAGGATTCCGATAGCTTAGAGAGCTCCTTATTAGAGAGCAATTTCTCTCCAGTTGCCAACCCAAGCCTGTCGCTGTACTTGATAGAGAGAAGAGCTAAGTCACATGAAGACATGCTTGAATTTAGCTGATCAATTCTCGGAAGCGCAAGGTGGCACCAATTGGCCAAGGTCAAGAAGGAGTGTCCTGAAGATTTGAAGAACTCGGCTCCCGAAGAAAAGAAGCGCGTGCACCGGAGAGCATTCCGCGATGTTTTTTGGGGTCACCGCGCTAACAGCTGTCGAACGAACTTCACGAGCCCTACGGTGTAAAATGTTTCAAATGTGGTCAGACTGGGCACAAGACAGACGCATGTCGTAACATAGTGAGTTAAACTCACCAGGTATCCTGTGTGCAAGCGGCGCCGAAATTCGATGATAATGCCATCACCGACGGATTTGTAGAGTTGAGAAATGGGGAGAAACTTTCTATTGTGGGTGCTGTAATGACAAAACAGACAACCGGTGTTACGAAGGGAATGCCAACACTGCCTGGAGAAGTTGCGGGCAAGAAGATTACGGTGTTAAGAGACACCGGTAGCTCCGCGATTATCGTGCGGAGAAATTTGGTACGGGAAGGTGAGCTAACAGGCATAACGAAACCAGTTGGCCTAATCGACAGTATGGTTCGGACGCTTCTCGAAGCAGAAATTGAGGTTGAAACCCCGTGCTTTAGCGGGAAGGTTACTGCTCTATGCATGACGACCCCCCTGTACGACCTCGTCATCGGAAACATCGATGGGGCGTGAGGGCCGAATGATCCAGAAGGTTGGGAGAAGTCCCTAAGATAGAGCCTTCACCAACCCAGCGACCGCAAGATACAGTGGAGGAGCATCCCGTGACTGATCTCACTCGAACCCATGGTGAAACCGCGGTGTCAAGAGACAGTGAATGAGACGATGATTCGGGTTGAATGAGTCACTTGCTGGGCGGCTGGACTTACGTCGGCCGACCTCAATCCGAGCAAGAGTGTAAAGGTGACAGGGTCGGCCGGTCAGGCGCAATGTCGTGACATAAACGACAGACGGTTGAATAACCGAACAGGACGGTTGAGCGTTTATCACCAGTTAACAGGTGGGAAGTGACCAACGATGGCTGAAGACGCCGCCTCAATACCGTCGTTGGAAAGGGCTCGCCGAAAAAGAATGAGGAAAAAACAAGGAGAGATCGAAGCGAGCACCTCGCAACAAAGGCCACAAGCGCCCGCTCGAAGTGTAAACGGGATAGGCTGTGTGAGGATCAAATCGGAATGTGTTTGACAGTGCTGAGTGCAATATGGTAAAGTTAATGTGGTTGTTATCCCTGTTCCACACACTGTATGTCGAGTGAGTCAAAATTTTTGTTACGGTCATGTGATATATATATTGTACAATTGTTGTAAAGGCAGAACTTTGTACATTTGTATTGTTTGGAGTATGTGATGTAGTGTTGTAGTCATGTACCTGTGGTTATATTTCATGTGTTGTGAGATTGAACTACAATGTACAATTGTATTGATTGATATATTGTGAATGTGACCTGACATGAGCGACGGAGTATGATACAGTCTCTGAGAGTGTGGGGACTGTTCACACTCGTTTGTGTGGTTTTGAATATTATGATATAATATTTTTAAAGTGCGGGGCAGTTTCACAAAACGAGCGCTCAAATAGGTCGCGCCGCCAAATTCTCGTGACGAGGCGCCGGAGAGATGCCTCGAGGTCAACGATAAAGAAAAAGAAAACAAGCATCCAAAGACTCCCTTGGCGCGCGTCCCTCTCCCCTCAGAAGCGTAGGTTCGCCGAGGAACCTCCTCAAATCAACGGCCGAGCAAGCTCCATAAAGTTCTCGATGAAAGGGGCGTGGTGATCAGGGTTGCGCTCATCTGTCGCGGACGGTCCTCGTAACATCTCGCGTTTTCTCCAGCCTTCGCTGCGTATCGCGCCGACGAAATGATGAGAACTTTCTGGAATCTTGCGTGGAAGGTATTAATTCGAGCAGCAGAGATGGGGGATCAGGAGAAGAAGGAAGTTAGCGCCAGTGTGCGTGGGGTTATTCCGCCGCGTCTGTCGGTGAAGGTTTTGTCCTTAGTGACAAAGCAGGAGAAGAAGAAAGTATGCGCCACAGTGCGTAGGGTGTTCCGCCTTGTGGGCGAAGCCTTTTGTCTTCCGTGACAAAGAGAGAAGAAGGGGATTTCCACCTGAGTGGTGAAGACTCGAGCTACAGGCAAGAGTGTGTGTCTACCGCTATCGAGCGAAGACGCGTGGCAACAGCTGCGTGTGTGAAGCCGACGTGTTACGGTGAAAAGTTTCGAGCCTGGAGAGCGGCCGATTGAAGACGCGATGTTTCCTGAAAGAGAAACTTCGGGGGCAGCGGAACGACAACAACGCTGGACTTTGAGTGAGTGATTCTCGGAAGAGTATCATCCAGACTTTTGTTCCAAGAACTTTGGAATGAATAAGTTTCCTAACTCTTTAGTCTTAGGTGTCTTGGTTGTTCGATGCATGCGACTGCATTGTAGTGCGTATTGTTGTCTGTGTGCGTTGTTTCGAGTGTGGCTGATTGTGCTGTGTAGTACATTGTTTGATTGGTGACATAATGTATTCAAGTATTGTCGAGTGTGCATACTTGTGTGTCGTTTTGATCTGCCATAATTGAGAATGTAATTTTGTTTTGTTTATCAACTCTCGGCTCTCACTTGTTCTTTGGGCCACAGCCGGCGTCCGCTGGCGCGCCGAATAGGAGCACTACTAAATTGTTCAGGCTTTCGTGGTGTGGTTCGGGGGGCCAATACTTCGGCCCTTGAAATCAGCCCGGCGATCACCTCCCAAATTAACGGGACCTGTGACACCAGCGAATATGCCCTTGACGCTGTCACTCGGGCTGCCAACGCACGCGAAATCGCCCGCACTCGCTTCCTGGCCTCTCAAGATAACCAGCGCTGTTTATACAATCAACGGCACCGCGACGTGCGCTTCTTACCCGGTTGATTGGTGCTGCTGTGGTCCCCGACCCGTCACGTCGGCTTGTCGGAAAAACTTATTTCCCGCCACACAGGTTCATATTGAGTCCTTCGTGAAATTACTCCTGTGACATACGAAATTACCCCTGCTGCGCCATCGCCTTCAACTGCCTCACAGACCACTGATATCGTACATGTGGCACTCTTGAAGCCGTACCACTCTCCCGCGGACGTTGACATCTAGATGCACCGAGACGGCGCTTCTGCCGCTGGGGATCATTATACATGCATGTTGATATTTTGTGGGACGATGCGGGTGTGCCTGACGAAGAGGAAGGAAGGTGCTGTCCGCTCGTTTGCTGCTGAACCGGTCACGCAATTACTGCTGGTTTCAAGTAATCTCTTCCACAGCCTCGCCGATACGGCGTCATGTCTTATTCGTAACAATATTGAAGTCTGGCCATATTAGCATGAGCTTACACGCAGCCACTTAATTCACAGTGGTGGTTTGGTAGCCAGAGTGAATCACACGGTGATAAACTAATAAACATGAGGAGAGAACTTCGGCTCCTTGGCAAGGCAGCCACATTTAGAAGGGAAAGTAACTCCAGCATGTGGCGATGAAAAGGTTGAGACTAAGGAGGTGCGTGGTAAATAGCACCGCGGCGCCTTCTGACGGCTACAAGAGAAGCTCTAGTGCACTCACTGCGCACACGCATCCTTTCTAGGGGGAAAGCATAGAAGAAGGAAGATTATAGGAGGGGCCATGACGCCATATTTTTGAAGCCACCGCATCGCAAACACTTGCGCTACCTTCCAGAGGAAAAGTAGATAAAACTTCGCGATTTCCGGCGAGCAGCCGCCGCAGTGGCCTTGGATG
>NW_023614010.1:0-39814 GCF_013339725.1 Rhipicephalus microplus | reverse complement strand
CAGTCTTTACGGCTATTTGCTAAAGAAAGATGGCCATTCAGGGAACGGAAGTCTCTTCCCCACTACATAATGGCAGCTGTCTTTATTTTCTTTATTTCTCCTCGGAGCTCTCAATTTTCTGCATTGAATTGTCGTTTATTTCACGTTTTTTTATGCCGCCGTTTTTTTTTTTTTTGTGCTCACCGGTATGTAGCTTTGGAAGACTTCGCCAAAGTCCATTCTATGAGTCACACACTTCAAGACCATTGTTGGTGTAATTTTTTTCTTCAGTCGAAAAGCTGACAAAAAAAAGGTAGAGAGGTGGTAGTTGTGCTTGAAAGCCACGAAATATCTGATTCGTCAGGCTTCTTCCTCTCCTAAACTTTCTCTTTTGACTCGCGTTTCTTCCTCAATGCATTACCCTAGCAGAACTTTCAACTTTGAAGGAGGATTGTACTACTTCTTTCACCCCTGACAGTGGCATAATGGCCAAATCTCTCCAAACTGCGCAAAAAAAGACACTTCTGTGTCATACAGTAATCTGTTGTCTTCTAAGGTTGAATCGCTTTAAAAATATTGTGTTGAAAGTTGCTACCACCACTCCGTTTATCTGATTCCTACAGTCAGACATGTAAAGTATTGGTAAAGCGACTATAAATAAATCAGCTGGGCACAAATGATGCGTAGAGCAACATATAATCAAAGTACCACAAGAAGAACAGCCGCAGAAATCAAAATAACGATCGTCATTAAACAGCTAGTTCCATCCCCTTTGCGTTACCGCTTACATAACTCCCCTTACCATTACCGATTCCCGGAGAAGAAACAAGAACATTGCAACTAGAAGCGGGTTTCTGTCGATATGCACGCGTCAGCCGTTTAATGAATGTAGTGAAAGGACACTACTCTGTCGTAACCGCACTTAAAATTACTCTTGTTTGTGTGGCCAGTTCATTACACATGAATAGCTCACTGTTCTTGGTTGCTGACTCAAAGATCACAGGCTTGATCCCAGCCGTGGTGGTCACATTGCGATGGAGGTGAGGTCAACACCCGTGTACTATTCAATGTCACTGCACGTTAATGAACACCAGTTAGTCGAAATTCCCGGTGTAGTCCACTACGACTCCTCTCATAATCATATCTTCGTTTTGGAACGTACAAAAAGTGATGATAGTAGTGTAACATTTATATGTATCGCCTAGTGATTTGACTACCCACGCAGCCCACCCCTGTGGATGACAGAATAGACATACAATGTGGGCAGTTCTTCAACGCGTCCGCCTTCGGTAACAAATGAAATAGTACCATGAAAGAGGTACATAATTAAAAAAAGCAAGAAAAAGAGAGGAAAGTAAAGAAGGATCAAGAAACAGGGAGATATAAAGGTAAATATTCAAGGATGGAGGGACAGAAGAACAAAGAAGTAGAAATATCGGACGGAATGAAAAAAATCATAGAGAGGGAGAAAACAGAGTGGATATAAATAGAAAAGTAAAAAAATATAACAAGGGCACTGATGGCATTTTTGCGCTACGTCAGGCTCGTTCTAAGCTGCTTATTTTTTTTCAACACACTGTGGGCGGTACTGAATCCATCCACGAGAACACCTGTCGTGGGCTCACCAGAGTGGGCCTATTCGTTCCAGTTATAGGAGTGATTCATGTTGCAAGCATAACCACAACAATCAACTTGTCGCTGAACGCGAACTAATTTCCTCACACGTGCGTGAGCATGCTCCTACAAGTATTTCACTAACTTTGCCATAGTGGTTAATAAAACACATAAAACACAAACAATTTGCAACCTCTGTCTAGCCCGCCTTTTCTACCATCCGGAACTAGTGGTAAACTTGATGATAATGCTCCGTATTCTTTATTGAAACGCGCAAGTGGGCACTATTCTGCCCATTATGCTGTACATTGATTTTGATAAGTCCACTTTATTTGTTTATTCATTCATTCCTTCATTCATTCATTCAAGGGCCCAAACTAAGCTATATATTTGGAAGAGAGGGGCTACAGGACTACGCTGAACTTCTTAGAAGGTAAAAGTTTATAGATAAAAAATCTAATAAACGTAAAAAAGATGAAGCATAAAAACACAAATATGGTAGAATTCAGTTAATAAAATGTGTCTAGTGTCATTTTAAGAAAAGTTAAGCAATTTAATGATGCAAGTGCGTGGTGCCTACAGTGCTACTGGACTAACTACAAGTGCATAATGATCTTGAAAACCAGTAACAAATCAAACCAATAATAAAAAGGTCAGATTGATTTTTCCGATGTGTTAGCTGACATAATAATATCATAAGATCATTATTATTGGCATGTATAGCTGTCCGGAAATAACGTGATTCCTCCACGCTGACAATTGATTGCAAAAGGGTGCTCCACTCTATTTCTGATAAGGCTAGAGGTTAGCTCAAATACTACCTATTCCGAGTAAACAGCTGGAATAACATAAATGCGTCAGTTGAATTGTTTGCAGATGATTGCTTAATATATAACAAAATAAGATTCCCTACCGACATTATTCACTTGCAGTCTGACTTCCCCAAACTAACAGATTGGTGCTCCGTATGGCAGATGCAAGTTTATACAGATTAAACAAAGCACCTTGAGCTTAGTAGCAGTGAATTCTCAGACCAATTTATGCACAGTTCACAATATAAAAATCAGCAAAATATTGACATATAAATACTTAGGTGTAATGTTTAGTTTTACCTTTACTGGGAATATTCACACAAGTACGCAACTTTTGAAGCCCTAAAGAAGCTTGGCCTCTTGAAACGATGCCTTCATCAGCCGGGACACCACGTTATGAGCCTATAACTCACTCATTCATCCTTCACCAGAATATGCTTCTATTGTTTGGTATCCATTTCATATCACCTCTGGTACGCGAGCGGCCGCGTCAGCAGCACGTGTAAGTGAGCTCTGCACATATCTGCCTCTAACTTTAGCAATTTTGGTTCTAGGAAGGTCAGAGTGGTGTCTATTTGTTCGTGAAGATACAAGGAGTTCAACCGCTACAAATACTGCGATTACAAACGAAAATTTCAAAGTTTAGGAGCGGAAAACAGTGTGAATCTGTGAAAACAACAGTCAGACCACGTGTTTTTTACGATCGCTTGTAGCTTCATTAATAGTCTACCGGGAAACTTCTTACTTATAAAGGTGAAAGCCCTTAGGGTAGACCTAACGCTACTGAAGTTTGGTCAGGCTCGGTTTATTAGTTCTAGAGTTACTCTGCAATCAAAATTAAGCCTAATCACTAAAAAAAATAAGTTGGTAATATCACCTCGCAAACGCATTTAAATTTTGTCCGCTTAATATAATAATAAACCGCACCCCATAGGCTACCAAGAGGCCCAATTCCGTACACTCCCGGCCCTTAATTAGGGTGGTAATCAGCAAAAAGCTCATTTCAATAAAAGAAATTTTCAAAAGGAGCTACAAACGCCACCGAAAAATAGCTAATATCTTCTTTTAGAACACAACAGTCTGGTTTTTTTCCGTGTAAAAATAATTTTGATAGCTTAAGGTAACGGGAAGATACAGAGTTAGAAAGAATATAACAAAAACAGCTAATAAACGTGTGGCGCCCGCGTCTTCCCTCGCTCAGAGGAGGAGGGTGGCTCACTGCTCGGGAGAAAGGTACGCCCGTCAGATCGCTTTTAACTTTGCTAATAACCTACCGGGAAACTTCTAACTCATACAGTGCAAAGCCCTAATTGTAGACCTGTCGCCGCTCAGGTTTCATTAGGAAAGAGTACTACAGGTTTTCCCGCTCAATTTAATCCAAGCGCCAGCCAAACTTAATCTAGGCGCCAGTCAATTTAATCCAGCCGCCACTGAAATTAATCCAGGTGCCATTCATTTTAATCCAAGTGCCACTGAAATTAATCCAACCGCCAGCCGATTTAATCTAGGACGCCAGCGAATTTAATCCTGATGACATTGTGACTTCAAAACGACCCAGAATTTTCGGGAATGCGTGGAGTGAATAGCTTTGGAGTGAATTTAACAGGGAAAGCCATGAATGAGTCACTAGTGACACAATGCGACTCGCGCGACTTCACGCCTATCACCCGCGTAAGCACTATTCACACCTTCGATATGCATATCAAAAGAAACGCCGTCCACACAGCAAAAACTTGATACTTATTAACCAGGCCAATGATCTCATCACGAGTGACTTAGGTGACGTCCTCACGCATATCACCCACGCACAGCACTGTCTTAACCTTCCGTCATGCATATCAAATGAAACGTCTTTGAAAGGGCGGGATCTTGATACCTAAAACTCGGCCAAGTCACCTGATAACCAGTTCCTCAGGGGACGTCATCACAATATCACCCGCACACGTATTTACCTCGGCCTGCCGACATGCATACCAAACGAAACGTCTTTGAGAGAGCGATAACGTGTTACCTATGACTCGGCCAACTGACTTGATCACTTGTGATTTAGGTGACGTCATCACGCCTATCACCCACGCACGCAATGTCTAACCTGCCATCATGTATACCAAACGAAACGGCTTCGAGAGGCTAATAAATTGAACGCTGTCAATCGGCAGAGTGACGTGATCACTAGTGACTCGTGTGACGTCAACGCGTTTGACACCCACGCACGCAGCGTCTACCCTGAGTTCATACATATCAAACGAAACGTGGTTGAGAGAGTAATAACTTGAGCGCTGTCACAAGGCCCAGTGACGTCATCACTAGTGACTCGCGTGACGTCATCTCGCCTAAGACTCACGCAAGCACTCTATAATGTGCCTTCATGCATATCAAACAAAACGTCTTTGAAAAGGTAATAACTTGAATGCTGGCACTAGGCCACGTGACGTCATCACTAGTGACTCACGTGACGTCATTACGCCTATCACACGCACACGCACTGTCCAAACCTGTCTTCATGCATATCAAACGAAATGTCTTTGAGAGAGTAATAACTTGAACGCTGTCACAAGGCCCAGTGACGTCATCACTAGTGACTGGCGTGACGTCATCACTGCCTGACACCCACGCACGCGGTGTCCAAACCTGTCTTCATGCATATCAAACGAAATGTCTTTGAGAGAGTAATAACTTGAACGCTGTCACAAGGCCCAGTGACGTCATCACTAGTGACTGGCGTGACGTCATCACGCCTATCACACACGCACGCAGTGTCCAAACCTGTCTTCATGCATATCAAACGAAATGTCTTTGAGAGAGTAATAACTTGAACGCTGTCACAAGGCCCAGTGACGTCATCACTAGTGACTGGCGTGACGTCATCATGCCTGACACCCACGCAAGCACTCTGTAACCTGCTTACATGTATATCAAACGAAACGTCTTAGAGAGAGTAATAACTTGAATGCTCTCACTAGGCCTAGCGACGTGAATACTAGTGACTCATGTGACGTCATCACGTCTATCACACACGCACGCGCTGTCCTAACCTGTTTTCATGCATATCGAACGAAACGTCTGTGAGAGAGCAATAATGTTATACTTATGACTCGGCCAACCGACTTGATCACTATTGACTCACGTGACGTCATCACGACTAACAGTCATGCAAGCACTCTCTAACGTGCTTTCATGAATATCAAACGAAACGTCATTGAGAGAACATTAACTTGAAGGCCGTTGCAGGCAGCGTCTGCTAGTAAAAAACTAACTTCTCGCGCTGCACAGCCGTTCACCAGCTAACCGGTATACGTAGGCACCAGATCGCGCGTTTCGAATTCAGTCAAAGGCGTCTTTACATGGCTTTTGTTTGACTTGACGCTTTTCTTGACTCGTGTAGATGCGATGGAAGCAACAGTACCTTCAAGCAGCAGTGTGGTACAACCCAACAACAGTGTCACATCGCTCGTTGAGGGCAGCGCTTCTCCTTCATTCAATAAATAGAAATAATGAAGTCGAAATGACAATTAAGCATTTTACAAACCATACTCAATTACGCAACATTCAACCGATACCCTCACCTCCCTGCGACACGTTTACTCCAGCTCGTCGTGTGGGTAGATGTACGCGTCTTTTTTGTTGCTTCTCGTGTTTCGTAGAATGCCTTGAAAATGCGGGCAGCCAGGCCGCAATACTGTGAACGGACAGGCGTTCTACACTAAACAGGCACGCTTATTCCAAGCACACTAACCTATAAGAAACGGCGTGGCGTAGAATGTAGAAAGGAAGGCACGAGTCAGCCACAGCATTGAATGGCGCATCAGCAAATGGCCAGTTGCAAATAGCAATAGTATGTATCTCAAGTATGGGGACTGCCCTCTATTACAACGGATTTGTTTCACAGGATAACCAGATGAAATAATTGTTGAGCCGAAGGAGTGGTAGACAAATCTTTTGTAGCAAGCTTTGGAGCAGGCAGACCGTGCGTCTTATGCTTGATTAAGGATATACAGTGTTATGACTATAGCCGAATTATATGCAAACGCCTGTTTCGTTTCTTGTGCTCATATCGTGTCATTTTGACACGTGAGCACAAATAGAGGGCGAGGAGAGCTTTTATAGTGCTTTTATAGTGCCTATATATACCTATTTCGGGCGTTGTAGCCTCAATTCGTATAGGTGCCTGTAAATGTCTGTTTTCAAAATCGATGCCTATATAAACGCTATTTAACCTGAAATTTGCTTTCAAGTACCACTGAGCCCGGTATTCATGTTACCGGGCAAAATATAGGTTTCGGGACACTGTGTGGTGCAAACTACTCTTTATTTCACGAGTTACGTTTAGAACTGTCAAACTCAGAAGGCATTTTAGCCAAGAGGGAGGTAGACTAGCCTCTACACATGTATACCATCCATGTCGCGTCGTCTGCTCAGCCTCTTTCCAGTGTGCGCTCAGATGCGTAGGGAGCAGGAGGTGCCTCTGTGCAGCGGCAGGAAGATGAAGAATGAATGCGAAACTGTGGAGAGTCATCAGGGGAAGTAAGGAAGTAGAGTGCAGATAAAAAAAGCAATATCTATGTAGTTTTTGTTTTTTGTTTGTCATTTACATGTGGTGCCTCACTGGGTCACCTGAAAATATTTATTTAGGCAGTGGAAAATGTTGCCTGCCCAATGAAAAGGTTTGTGTCACTAGAAATTTTAATTTGATCATTAGAAGCGGCGAAAGCATAATCTCAGGAGGTGAGCTTGAAACCTTCGCCACTAACTCTAAGAAGACTTCGTAAGTCCAATTCCTTCCCCGCTATTGGTATGAAATTCACTCGGAGCTGGAGCATCACACGACGTGCATGAGCACGTCATGCGCGCGTAACCTACACTCGCATGAGATGCCCATGTCAGCCCGTGCGTGCAAGCGGTGTTCTGCCGTCTCGATGTTCTTTTGTATTGTACTGCGAGTTTTTGTGGGATGGATCCCTATCTGCGCGCACGTTTGGAGAGGCTGGCTTGGATAACGTATCCTTACCCCGATACACAGCGTCACACCGCTGCATCTTCTGCTAGGGACGATACACCAAAACCACGCCCAGCGTTGTGAATGCTGGCCCCGACACAATGCGCAAACTGCGAGAACACCAACGCAAACAAAATGGAGGCACCTTAGTCTCGCGTCTCTCTCGATATGAAATTAAATAAATAAGGCGAATAGATTTCGCCTGTGTGTTCTAACATTTTTGTAAACTTTCATGCTTCTATTTAGGCAACAGTTTGTACAAATTACACACGTTGTCTCAAATAGTTCTCGCAGTGTCACGTACTACTTTGACATAGGCAGGACCATTCTATCACCTTCACCATGTTGGGGCGCACGCCCATGAGATGAAGGTGAAGCCGTGTTCAGTTTGGCCTATCACCTCTTTATGCCACGCGTAGTACTGGAAATCTTGGTAAATGAGATCTTGAGCGCTCAGTGCATTCATTCCTTTACGCTTCTCAAAACTCTTAAGTTTGTGTAACGACCCTTAAAGTGTTCACAGACAGAAGAAAAATTGAGCCTGTGTGGTTAGGCCAAGTTAATACGCCGCAAAAAAAAAAATCCTTCTGGCGCCTGGCACTCTGACTATTTGCGCATGTATAGCCCTTCTTAGCTATGGCACACAGAAAGAGACCCAGAAGCATATTTCTACGATGGTGCACACTTAACTGACCATGCTGAACTAGAAATGGAGAGACCGTATTCTGCGAACCCCGCGGAAAAACGCATGTTTATGCTAAATCATTACCCGCTTGTACAATTATAAACTAGAACATTTTTGCTTGCTTTCATGTCATAGAGACAGATACCACACCTGTTTATTGGAAAATTTGAGTTTTGTCAAAGATTATTCTGCCTATATTCACAATTTTGGAAGCCTGAAAGAGTGTTTTGGCCACCTATTATTGGTGCCTAAATCCCGGTTTTTCAGTGCCTATAGAGCTGGCCTCTATAGTTACGACCTACCTGACATGTTTTCGCAACGCCGAAGCAAAGATGATGCCCGTTTAAAACATCTACCGTACCTCAAGAAAAAAATTGTTGTTCTGATAACGTCGAGCTCGTCAAATTGGTTATGAAATGGGTGATGAAAGAGAACTGGGGCAAGTCCGTGAGAAACAAAATTTATTATTATACAGGCAAAGCAATTATCATAAACACGCACCCATAGATGTGCTGCTGAGCAGTGTTCTACATATCAAGGCAGTCGAGGGCAGCTTGTACAAAAGTGTAATTGTGCCTATCATAAGCGGCACAGTCCACACGCTGGATGTGCTGCATAGAGCGCCCCGCGGCCTCAACCAGCAGAGCACGGCGATGTTCTTTCTTGGAGATCCCTTCCGGTGTCGTGAGGAGATCATCCCTCCGCTCGCTTAGGAATCCCTTTACACCTGCCTTGAACTTTGAGAAGAGCTCCTCAATCGGATTGAAGAAAGGGCTGTATGGCGGTAGCCACTTGACTGTGTGGTCGCTTGCCGCGAGGACAGCCTGTTCGGCGCGGCGGTGCGCTGGTGCGTTGTCAAACAGGAACACTGCCTGTATTCCTGGTTCCTGCTGTGAAACTTTACTCGACACTTCTGCAAGAAAGTCGTTGAAGACAGCCCAGTGGACCTTGTCGGCAATTGTCCCGTGGAGAAGGCCATTTGCTGACATTGCAGGCTATAACATTTACATTCGCCCCCTTCGCACTAGTTGACAAACGGCATGCTGGAGCACCTCGTTTCGCCCTACCGAAACTGCTGGGCTGTCTTCAAGGGATGATCTCCTCACGACACCGAAAGGGATCTCCAAGAAAGAACATCGCCGTGCTCTGCTGGTTGAGGCCGCGGGGCGCTCTATGCAGCACATCCAGCGTGTGGACTGTGCCGCTTATGATAGGCACAATTACACTTTTGTAGAAGCTGGCCTCGACTGCCTTGATATGTAGAACACTGCTCAGCAGCACATCTATGGGGCGTGTTTATGAAAATTGCTTTGCCTGTATAATAATAAATTTTGTTTCTCACGGACTTGCCCCAGTTCTCTTTCATCACCCATTTCATAACCAATTTGACGAGCTCGACGTTATCAGAACAACAATTTTTTTCTTGAGGTACGGTAGATGTTTTAAACGGGCATCATCTTTGCTTCGGCGTTGCGAAAACATGTCAGGTAGGTCGTAACTATAGAGGCCAGCTCTATAGGCACTGAAAAACCGGGATTTAGGCACCAATAATAGGTGGCCAAAACACTCTTTCAGGCTTCCAAAATTGTGAATATAGGCAGAATAATCTTTGACAAAACTCAAATTTTCCAATAAACAGGTGTGGTATCTGTCTCTATGACATGAAAGCAAGCAAAAATGTTCTAGTTTATAATTGTACAAGCGGGTAATGATTTAGCATAAACATGCGTTTTTCCGCGGGGTTCGCAGAATACGGTCTCTCCATTTCTAGTTCAGCATGGTCAGTTAAGTGTGCACCATCGTAGAAATATGCTTCTGGGTCTCTTTCTGTGTGCCATAGCTAAGAAGGGCTATACATGCGCAAATAGTCAGAGTGCCAGGCGCCAGAAGGATTTTTTTTTTTTGCGGCGTATTAACTTGGCCTAACCACACAGGCTCAATTTTTCTTCTGTCTGTGAACACTTTAAGGGTCGTTACACAAACTTAAGAGTTTTGAGAAGCGTAAAGGAATGAATGCACTGAGCGCTCAAGATCTCATTTACCAAGATTTCCAGTACTACGCGTGGCATAAAGAGGTGATAGGCCAAACTGAACACGGCTTCACCTTCATCTCATGGGCGTGCGCCCCAACATGGTGAAGGTGATAGAATGGTCCTGCCTATGTCAAAGTAGTACGTGACACTGCGAGAACTATTTGAGACAACGTGTGTAATTTGTACAAACTGTTGCCTAAATAGAAGCATGAAAGTTTACAAAAATGTTAGAACACACAGGCGAAATCTATTCGCCTTATTTATTTAATTTCATATCGAGAGAGACGCGAGACTAAGGTGCCTCCATTTTGTTTGCGTTGGTGTTCTCGCAGTTTGCGCATTGTGTCGGGGCCAGCATTCACAACGCTGGGCGTGGTTTTGGTGTATCGTCCCTAGCAGAAGATGCAGCGGTGTGACGCTGTGTATCGGGGTAAGGATACGTTATCCAAGCCAGCCTCTCCAAACGTGCGCGCAGATAGGGATCCATCCCACAAAAACTCGCAGTACAATACAAAAGAACATCGAGACGGCAGAACACCGCTTGCACGCACGGGCTGACATGGGCATCTCATGCGAGTGTAGGTTACGCGCGCATGACGTGCTCATGCACGTCGTGTGATGCTCCAGCTCCGAGTGAATTTCATACCAATAGCGGGGAAGGAATTGGACTTACGAGTCTTCTTAGAGTTAGTGGCGAAGGTTTCAAGCTCACCTCCTGAGATTATGCTTTCGCCGCTTCTAATGATCAAATTAAAATTTCTAGTGACACAAACCTTTTCATTGGGCAGGCAACATTTTCCACTGCCTAAATAAATATTTTCAGGTGACCCAGTGAGGCACCACATGTAAATGACAAACAAAAAACAAAAACTACATAGATATTGCTTTTTTTATCTGCACTCTACTTCCTTACTTCCCCTGATGACTCTCCACAGTTTCGCATTCATTCTTCATCTTCCTGCCGCTGCACAGAGGCACCTCCTGCTCCCTACGCATCTGAGCGCACACTGGAAAGAGGCTGAGCAGACGACGCGACATGGATGGTATACATGTGTAGAGGCTAGTCTACCTCCCTCTTGGCTAAAATGCCTTCTGAGTTTGACAGTTCTAAACGTAACTCGTGAAATAAAGAGTAGTTTGCACCACACAGTGTCCCGAAACCTATATTTTGCCCGGTAACATGAATACCGGGCTCAGTGGTACTTGAAAGCAAAATTTCAGGTTAAATAGCGTTTATATAGGCATCGATTTTGAAAACAGACATTTACAGGCACCTATACGAATTGAGGCTACAACGCCCGAAATAGGTATATATAGGCACTATAAAAGCACTATAAAAGCTCTCCTCGCCCTCTAATTTGTGCTCACGTGTCAAAATGACACGATATGAGCACAAGAAACGAAACAGGCGTTTGCATATAATTCGGCTATAGTCATAACACTGTATATCCTTAATCAAGCATAAGACGCACGGTCTGCCTGCTCCAAAGCTTGCTACAAAAGATTTGTCTACCACTCCTTCGGCTCAACAATTATTTCATCTGGTTATCCTGTGAAACAAATCCGTTGTAATAGAGGGCAGTCCCCATACTTGAGATACATACTATTGCTATTTGCAACTGGCCATTTGCTGATGCGCCATTCAATGCTGTGGCTGACTCGTGCCTTCCTTTCTACATTCTACGCCACGCCGTTTCTTATAGGTTAGTGTGCTTGGAATAAGCGTGCCTGTTTAGTGTAGAACGCCTGTCCGTTCACAGTATTGCGGCCTGGCTGCCCGCATTTTCAAGGCATTCTACGAAACACGAGAAGCAACAAAAAAGACGCGTACATCTACCCACACGACGAGCTGGAGTAAACGTGTCGCAGGGAGGTGAGGGTATCGGTTGAATGTTGCGTAATTGAGTATGGTTTGTAAAATGCTTAATTGTCATTTCGACTTCATTATTTCTATTTATTGAATGAAGGAGAAGCGCTGCCCTCAACGAGCGATGTGACACTGTTGTTGGGTTGTACCACACTGCTGCTTGAAGGTACTGTTGCTTCCATCGCATCTACACGAGTCAAGAAAAGCGTCGAGTCAAACAAAAGCCATGTAAAGACGCCTTTGACTGAATTCGAAACGGGCGATCTGGTGCCTACGTATACCGGTTAGCTGGTGAACGGCTGTGCAGCGCGAGAAGTTAGTTTTTCACTAGCAGACGCTGCCTGCAACGGCCTTCAAGTTAATGTTCTCTCAATGACGTTTCGTTTGATATTCATGAAAGCACGTTAAAGAGTGCTTGCATGACTGTTAGTCGTGATGACGTCACGTGAGTCAATAGTGATCAAGTCGGTTGGCCGAGTCATAAGTATAACATTATTGCTCTCTGACAGACGTTTCGTTCGATATGCATGAAAACAGGTTAGGACAGCGCGTGCGTGTGTGATAGACGTGATGACGTCACATGAGTCACTAGTATTCACGTCGCTAGGCCTAGTGAGAGCATTCAAGTTATTACTCTCTCTAAGACGTTTCGTTTGTTATACATGAAGGCAGGTTACAGAGTGCTTGCGTGGGTGTCAGGCATGATGACGTCACGCCAGTCACTAGCGATGACGTCACTGGGCCTTGTGACAGCGTTCAAGTTATTACTCTCTCTAAGACGTTTCGTTTGATATACATGAAGGCAGGTTACAGAGTGCTTGCGTGTGTGATAGGCGTGATGACGTCACGCCAGTCACTAGTGATGACGTCACTGGGCCTTGTGACAGCGTTCAAGTTATTACTCTCTCAAAGACATTTCGTTTGATATGCATGAAGACAGGTTTGGACACTGCGTGCGTGGGTGTCAGGCGTGATGACGTCACGCCAGTCACTAGTGATGACGTCACTGGGCCTTGTGACAGCGTTCAAGTTATTACTCTCTCAAAGACATTTCGTTTGATATGCATGAAGACAGGTTTGGACACTGCGTGCGTGTGTGATAGGCGTGATGACGTCACGCCAGTCACTAGTGATGACGTCACTGGGCCTTGTGCTAGCGTTCAAGTTATTATTCTCTCAAAGACATTTCGTTTGATATGCATGAAGACAGGTTTGAACACTGCGTGTGCGTGTGATAGGCGTAATGACGTCACGTGAGTCACTAGTGATGACGTCACGCGGCCTAGTGCCAGCGTTCAAGTTATTACCCTTTCAAAGACGTTTTGTTTGATATGCATGAAGGCCCATTATAGAGTGCTTGCGTGAGTCTTAGGCGAGATGACGTCACGCCAGTCACTAGTGATGACGTCACTGGGCCTTGTGACAGCGTTCAAGTTATTACTCTCTCAAACACGTTTCATTTGATATGTATGAACTCAGGTTAGACGCTGCGTGCGTGGGTGTCAAACGCGATGACGTCACACGAGTCACTAGTGATCACGTCACTCTGCCGATTGACAGCGTTCAATTTATTAGCCTCTCGAAGACGTTTCGTTTGGTATACATGATGGCAGGTTAGACATTGCGTGCGTGGGTGATAGGCGTGATGACGTCACCTAAATCACAAGTGATCAAGTCAGTTGGCCGAGTCATAGGTAACACGTTATCGCTCTCTCAAAGACGTTTCGTTTGGTATGCATGTCGGCAGGCGAGTAAATAACGTGCGCGGGTGATATTTGTGATGACGTCCCCTGAGGAACTGGTTATCAGGTGACTTGGCCGAGTTTTAGGTATCAAAATCCCGCCCTTTCAAAGACGTTTCATTTGATATGCATGACGGAAGGTTAAGACAGTGTGTGCGTGGGTGATATGCGTGAGGACGTCACCTAAGTCACTCGTGATGAGATCATTGGCCTGGTTAATAAGTATCAAGTTATTACTGTGTGGACGGCGTTGCCTTTGATATGCATGTCGAAGGTGTGAATAGTGCTTACGCGGGTGATAGGCGTGATAAAGTCGCGCGAGTCACATTGTGTCACGAGTGACTCATTCATGGCTTTCCCCTGTTAAATTCACTCCAAAGCTATTCACTCCACGCATTCCCGAAAATTCTGGGTCGTTTTGAAGTCACAATGTCATCAGGATTAAATTCACTGGCGTCCGGATTAAATCGGCTGGCGGTTGGATTAATTTCAGTGGCACTTGGATTAAAATGAATGGCACCTGGATTAATTTCAGGGGCGGCTGGATTAAATTGACTGGCGCCTAGATTAATTTGGCTGGCGCTTGGATTAAATTGAGCGGGAAAACCTGTAGTTGCTGTGAAGCCGTGAGGGTATCGTTCGTATGAATGTGAGTGTCGAGTACGTAATTTTCGATGGCCGAGAATATATCAATAAACAGCACCCAATAGGCTAATCGGAGGCCAAACTCCGTTCTCTCTAGACCCTTAATTAAGGGGGTAATCAGCAGAAATCTCATTTCATTAAAACATTTTATTAAAACAACCACAAACTTGACTGAAACACCGCTGAAACCTACAATTAGAACATACCAATCCGGGTGCGGCGATGGCATATAGGCTAGAGCATCCGCCTCGCATCCGCCTCGCATCCGCCTCGCATGCAAGAGGTCCGTGGTTCAACTCCGGTGCCGCGCAGTTCCCAACCGGAAAAAAAAACCGCGTGTTGATGGAACTGCATTAAGAGGCCTGAGGTGTGGCCTCACCGGTAACCACCGCCGGGAACGCACTCCCTCACCAGAGAAGGATTGGCCACCCTGGTGCAGTATCTGGCCACTACCTCCCACATGCATACGTCAAATAACTCACGGCCCTCAGTTCCCAGCAGCTGCGAAGCAACTGACCATGTCGGTGGTCAGATCTGCAATGAAATGGACTGCTGCCGGTAACGAAAGATGCCCGTTTTTCTGTTATTCATGGGTTTGATGTAAGTTGTTTTTTCATTAAGAGGCAGAGAGGGAGAGAAAGAAAACAAGATATTCTCTATTTTGTCAACTTAAAACTGAAAGACACTTAAGTAATGGAAACTTCGTGAAAAATAAATTGTGTGCATTCCCTGAGAAATACTTTTTCACCAAAGGCCACAGACGGCTTGCTTACACACCTTTCCCCCTTCTTTTTAATGAAAAAAGCCTCTATCACTTCCCTGGTGCACTTAGCTCGATGTCCAAACAAACAAGTGGCTTTATCTGCCAAAGGTTGGCAGCCACACTCCCTGCATTGAGCTGGCAGGTGCAACCCGCCGGCGGCCGTTAAAGAGGATAAGTGTTTTTTTTTTGTCTCACGTTAATGCACCGCCCGGTTTGTCCTATGTAAACCCCTCTGCGTGACAATGGCAACATATATACAACACACGATGTACACTAAACATATCTATTTTTTTTTTCTCTTCTCCGGGCAGTACGAGCAGGTCTTTCGTAGACCCGAACTTCTTTAATGCACGCGGGAGCAAATGGAGGACAGCTTCTTGGGAGCGGACATCTCCACGCGTACCCCATATCTACTGGCCACATTTTTCAAGCAGTGTGAAAACTTGTGCACGTAGGATACCACAACCGGTTTCTTTTTATTGCGCACGCGCTGTGCTCTCCTAGCCGTATCACTTACACCTTTGATCCACTTGATTAGCTTTTGACAACTCCTCAAGATTTCCGTATCAGGGTAGCCCGCCAACTTCAGTCTCTCAACCTGGCTCATGAAACTTTCTTTCAACGCATGCGTGCACGTTTTCAGTAGCGCACTCCGCAGCGCAGCATAAATATTGCCGGACTTAACTATCTTAGAATGGCCTGAGGTGAACGGCAAGATACCCTTTACGGATCGGGGCTTGTACCGCCAACACAAATGTTCCTCGTGAAACCGAATTCTAATATCAAGAAACTGAAGCTCTCCTTTTTCAGGCAGCTCATAGGTGAACTTGAGCCCCAGGCCAGAATCCTTAAAAAAAGTTTATTATGCCAGCTCTCATGCTAGGCTGACTGTCGGTTTTCATCACAATAAAGAAATCATCGACATACCGAAAAATGCAGCAGGACATCTTCATCAATTTATCGGCAACGGACTTGTCGACTTGTTCCAAGAAAAGATTACTTAAAACTGGTGCCACCCTAGATTCGATGCAAACACCAGATTTCTGGACATAAAAGGCCCCTTTTCACTCCACACACATTGACCACAAGTAAAACGTTAGCAATTCCAGAAAGTTTTCCAAGGAAACAGTTGCTTAAGAGTTGCGGTGTTATATATATTCACGGGTATGCACAGCTATCCACGACTGTGCAATGCCACAGAAACAGCTTGGAACATGCCCGCTTTCTGTGGCGCGTACCGACCGAGTTAATGGAAACACGATAAATTGTAAGAGCCAGCATAAACATCTCCGCTTGTTAGCGTGTAATGGTTAACGTGGAATGACTTGAATGCACACACACCAGCGAAAGTTTACTGAACACTAAATGGTAGAGAAATGCCTATTATCGTTGTTCAGGGAACATAACCTATAAATAACTGTTCTAATTTGTGGTCGGTACTGTGACCTATGCACTCAGCAGCTAAACTAGAAGCCTTACGCATGAATAGAGTGCGTATCCGCACTAGTTGTGCAGCAAACGTTCCTTAACATTTTGCTGATGTGTTTATTTGCTGCACACCTCACAATCGGTTCTAAACGCATAAACAGTACTTTGCGTGACGCATATGCGTAAGTTATACTCATTCAATGTGACCTGTTGGTACGGACTTACGTGGGCGTTGTTCAGCTTCGAACCCGTATATACCTTGTTAATTGTTACGAAATTGTGCAATTGAAGCAGTTTGACTCAAGAAAGAGAAAAGGAATGACCACTGAGCAAAATTCAGAAAAACACAACACACTTCAGATATATTATATACACTAAATCTTTAAAGGCGTCTAATCGTCTTACACGCGTAATTTGATGTCACGGGGCTCACAAAGACTTTCCGAACAACTTCTGAGACTCATAAATTTTTGAACCACCCTTCTCTCAAGTGCCCTTGTTTTCCTCATGATGAGAACAATGCCAGGCATTTTGCTTACAGTGTATTTTAGGTTTTGTTTAGTTTCAAATCTTTCCGGTCGCGCAAAAGGAGACGACCTTTCCTGCGCGCTTAGAGGGAGCATCGCTGATTGCATTTTGATTCAATTAGCTGTGGAAGGGAAAGTGCCTGTAACTGCATCATGGCAGGGAAACTACACTGATTCTCATCGCGCTGCGCTATCCTCTAATTTTCTGTTTTTTTTTCTTTTTCGTCTTTTTTGACCCACAGAGTGGCAAGAAAAGGTAATTCAATCATTCATCAGCTTTTTTTTTTTTTTTGCTAAATCCCGCTTTTCTTTTTTCATCACTGCAGCAAGCCTAATAAAGGGTTGCTTTTGGCGTGTCCCCAACGGGTCACATTTTACCCCTTTAGGCGGGTGAACTAGACTACTGAAGACGGTGCTAGTCCCAGGGTGCTTTCACCTCATCAACTCGCATTACGTATTGTCTTCGCGGCGCATTAAGGAAAAGGGCGTACGGTATATGTGCTGGCTCAGCACCCATCCGGCTATTGATCGTCCCACTCTTTCGGTGATTCGCAATGGGTGCATAGCTATTCTCAGTGATTCGGAGCAAGGCACAACACTTGCTCGATCTTGTTGGGTGACTAATAAACGTTACAAAGCGTTTTAGGAAGCCTGGAGCTCGCACTAATTCAAAGGGCACGATGCCGTATACACACCGTTTTCTGGTTGTAGAATCAGCAGGCATTTACCGATTTATAGAGCTAATAAGCACCTGTTATTTTGAGTTTGCAGGATCGCTAAGCCACTTAGTTTGCTATTCCGTATATTCTTTCTGAATCGGACGTCACGTTGGCAATTTAGAGTAACAATCACTTTCATATCGGTCACAGCGCTATGTGGTTCCATTTCCGAACGATTAATTAAAGAAAGCTTACTTTATTTTCTAGCGTTTACATGCACATTTAAAACAATGGCAACACAATTTTACGATGTTGGTGTCTAGCACCAGTGCCACACTGCACTGCGTATCACAAGCATGCCTTATAAAGACCAAATTCTTTTTCAATGGCGGTCTCCTTATACTGCAGAAATGCCTGGAGGATTGATTGATATGTGGGGTTTAACGCCCCGAAACCACCATATGATCATGAGAGACGCCGTTTTGGAGGGCTCCGGAAATTTCGACCACCTGGGGTTCTTTAACGTGCACCCAAATCTGAGCACACGGGCCTAAAACATTTCCGCCTCCATCGGAAATGCAGCCGCCGCAGCTGGGATACGAACCCGCGACCTGCGGCTCAACAGCCAATACCTTAGCCACTATACCACCGCGGCGGGGCTGCCTGGGGGAACCAATCACGACAAAAAAAAACTTTTGATAAGACCCGATCACAGTCGAATTTCGCCATGGGACACCGGCAATGAATACATCATGATGTTACCACCAGAACCCCGTAAGATTCATAAAGTTTGCCAATGCGTTTTAAAAGATTTATGACGTGCTTCAGCACCCGCAGCGGCGGTGTAGTGATTAGGGTGCTCGGCTAGTACTGACCCGATGATTGCGGAATAGAATCCTAGTGGCGGCCGCCGCATTTTTTGATGTAGACCGAAATTCTTCAAGTTGGTGTAGCTATACAAATATAGGTGTACGCTACAGAATTTCAGGTAGATGAAATTTGTGGAACCCTCCACTACGACGTTTTTCAGAAACATACAGGACTTTTGAGACGTTAAAACCCAGCATTTGTTATTATTACGCGCTTTACTGATATGAAAAAAAAATTAAGACAAATGTTATCGATTAACATATGGGCACTGAGTGCACAAAAACAGACACTTAGGCAGACGTGAGAAGTAGGCTTACAGCTTTTGTATTTTGTCTCTAAAAGAAACAGGCTGTCATGTTGGCTAGAGCTGCGCCACCCAAAAGAGCCTGGCGGTTCATTTCGAGCCTTTTTAAAGCAAACGATATGAAAGAGGGAAAGGGAACAAAGGGAGGACAGAATAAGTGTGACGTACAGTCACACTGATAAGCTGCAATCTGATACATGTTCTCGTGCTCATTAAAAAAACATTTTAGAAAACTTGATGAAAGTTGTTGTCGTAATGCAATCGTCGAGGTTCCACACGTTTCCTGGTAGACTTTCATGCTCTTGAAAAATTGAAATTGTCTCCTTCATTTTGGGCACCTTGTGTTATAGCTGTGGGATCTGCTATGCCATGTTGGTCTCCGTGCGTTTGTTCGCCAGGTGTATTGCTGTCCTCGCTTTTGTCCCGATTGACCATGTTTTCAGGGCTGTCGGCGTCTTGATCTTCATCCTCGTTTGTACCGTTTCCGGGTATGCTCAGCACGTGTTGCCTGTTTCGCCTCAGCATCAGCTGGTCCTCGGTCTTCACCATGTAAGATCTTGGTGCGGCTTGCTCGCTTACTGTCGCTGTGCGTGACCAGTGTCCATTATGAATGCGTACTGCAGTTTCACTTCCGAGCGGTGGTAGTGCCTTTCCCTTCGAAGACTGGCGACGCTTTTCCACTGTAGTTCTGGGATCACCTTGGTACTCGGGAAGGGTCGTGCGAAGGTGCCGGCCTTGCAGTAGTTCACCCGGAGAGCGACCATCTTCTAGTGGGGATGACCGATAGGCTAAAAGCCCCAACCAAAAGTCACCATTAGAGTTGTTGGTCTTCTTTAGAATGCGCTTAACAATCTGAATCCCCTTTTCTGCCAGTTCATTTGACCGAGAGAATTCTGGACTCGATGTGATGTGCTGAAAGTCATATCTTTGTCCGAACTCTCGGAACTCTTGCGATCCAATCTGGGGCCCATTGTCAGTACATACATGAACCGGGATGCCGTACCGTGAGAAGATGGCCGATATTTTATCTATGACCTCTTTGGCCGTTGTGCTTCTTAGCTTCTCTAGGTCAGGAAAATTGGAGTGGGCATCGTATACAATGACATAGGAGGCTCCCCCGAACTGAGAAATGTCAATTCCCACTCGGTGCCATGGCCTGTCCGGGGTTGGCTGCATGAGAAGAGGCTCACTCGGCTGCTTGTATGCATACCTCTGGTAAGTACTGCACCCCCGAATGAAGGAGTCAATGGCACTGCTGAGTCCAGGCCAAAATACCAACCTGCGTGCTCTCGCCTTGCATTTATTTAGCCCGATGTGTCCATCGTGAATTAATCGAAGAATTTCTTCTTTCATGGCTTTGGGTATGACCACTTTGCATCTCTTCAGTAGTGTACCTTCTACCACTGACAGTTCTCCGGCAAAGGGCTTGAGTTCAGCTTCAACGGCGTCACCCCGTAAGATTCATTCGCTCACCTCGCTCAAATACGGGTCGTTCCTTGTTTCCTTTTCCAGACGTACTTTCATAGGCGTGCCTACGATGCCGGAGACGACCTCTGTCGCATGGATGTCGACGTCTGTGAAGGCACTCGATGACTGTGATGGCATAGGTGCACGCGACAGCATGTCCGCCAGAACCAGCTCCTTGCCAGGCACGAACTGCAAAGTATAATCTTATTGTAAAAGCCTGATGAAAAAACGCTGTAATCGTGGTGGCATGTCTTCTATGCCCTTTTGAGAAATGGCAAGCATGGGCCTATGGTCAGTTTCGATCCATACCTTTCGACCATAAACAAAATAATGAAATTTCTCGCATGCAAACACTATACCGAGCGTTTCCTTTTCAATTTGCGAGTAACGGGTCTCGCAATCGGTTAATGTTCTTGATGCATACGTCACTGGGCGCCAGTCATTGCCATGTTTCTACAGCAGGGCCGCGCCTAAACCGGTCCTCGAAGCGTCCGCAGTGATCTTGGTGTCCTTCTCGTCAAAGAGCGCGAGTAACGGTGGGTTTGTTAACGCGTCGCACACTGCTTCCCATTCCCGCTGATGCGCTGTGGTCCATTCAAACGTGACGTTTTTTTTTCACAAGGCCGTGCAGCAAGATTATCTTATCACTCAACGACGGCACATATTTGCGAAAATAGTTGACCATGCCCACCATTCTGCTACGGTGTGCCTATCTGTAGGTGTCGGCAGTGAACGAACGCTTTCAACCAGGTTGCGACTCGGACTTATTTCCTGCTCACTTATTACGTCACCCAGGAACTTAATTTCTTTCACGCCAAAAACGCGTTTCCGCAGGTTAAGGGCCAAACCACATAAGCGCGAAAATGCACGCGACAGCGACGAGCGACGCTATGAGCGACGAAACAGGGCGTTCGCGCGACGTGTCGCATGCTCGTTTTCGCGCGATCGCTCGGTTCTCCCGATTTGGAAACCGTCGCTCATCGCCCGGAAGTGCTGGGCTCAAGCAGCCAATAGCCAAAAACCGGAAAAGACAAAGACTACGTAGGTGCACGTGACCCTGCTCTAGTCACGTATGCGCAACAAGAAATAACGCAATGTTTATTACGCATGTGCATATAAAAAGTGCTGCAAGGCAATAATAAACACTTTCCGTTTCATTACACAACAATATATCTTATTTTTAAATTGCATACCGCTCGCTACGCGGTTTTCTTGGTGCGAATAAACGGCCTCATGCCAGCAACAGTGAAGTTCGCTCGCCGAAGCCGTCGCGTGAATGAGGTTTGCCTGCGCTAGCGACTGATCGCGCGAAGACAATCTACGTCGCGTCGCTCGTCGCTGTCGCGTGCATTTTCGCGCTTATGTGGTTTGGCCTTTAAAGTCAGGCCCACTTTTTTTGCCCGCTTCAGCACAGCCTGCAGGCGTTCGTTATGCTGATCCTTGCTGACGCCCCACACTAAAATGTCTATGTATATGCGTACACCTGCCAATCCTTCAAATATTTCTGTTGGCGTTTTCTAGAAAACTTCGCTTGCTGACGAAATTCCGAACGGAAGTCGCAAGAAGTGGTAACGCCCGAATGGCGTCACGAAAGTGCACACTCGTGATGTAGCTGCGTCCAATGGAATTTGATGGAAACCTGTTTTGGCGTCTAGGCGCGAAAAAAATGTTGCACCTGACAGCTCTGCCTCAATCTCTTCCCTTGTTGGCATAGGATAGTGCTCACGCTTTATGTTCTTGTTTATTTCCCTCGGATCCATGCACACACGAAGGGTCCCATCTTTCTTACGCGTAATAACCAGAGGGCTCACCCATTCTGTCGGTTCGTCCACTTTCTTGATAATGGAGGCAGTTTCCATGCATTCCACTTCTTGTCGAAGAGGCTCTCTCAGGGCCAAGGGTACCCGTCGGGCCGCGTGCATGACTGGAACAGCATCCTTCCGCAGGACCATCCGGTATCGCCTTCCGACACAGCCCGTACCCTCAAATAAGTCTGGAAAGGCCTTCTCGGGTTCCGGCTCACTCCACTTTACCGAATACACAGATTTCGGGACAATCCCAAATTGCTTACATGCGTGCAGCCTTATTATGGCCTGGCGACCTTTTTTTGACTACGAAGGTCACAGCACGCGTCGCGTCGTTTAGTAGCAAGAATTCCCTGCCATATCCGACATGTTTAATGGCGCTGCCGTTGTAAGCCTTCAAAACTGCACTACTTTTCTGCAGGTCCGCCGTTGCCTTGAAACGACGGAAAAGAGACCCCGGAATTATGTTGGCTTGTGAACCTGCGTCCACTTTGAATTTGATTTCCTGTCCGCCTAGCTTTCCGCTCACCGTCCAGTCTGCGCTTTCCCCGAGGCTGACACCGTAGACACCGATGTCCAAAATGTCAAATCCGCCCTCTGCCTCAACTTCTTGTACTTGGTGTATGCGTCGGCTCGGTCGACGCTTGCAGCATATAGCAAAATGGTTCGGCTTATTGAAAGCAAAGCATGTCTTTCAATATGCTGGACATTGCCCTTGCACGTGCTCCTTCTTGCACTGTCGGCACCGAAATCTTTTTTGTTGTGCTCTGCCCTGTGGGCGTAGTCTACTTGCAACGTTTGACTCGACCAAGCAGCAGTTTGTCGTGCTGAAACCTCGGCTGCTTTACAAATCTGCTCAGCCTTCTGTAAGGTTAAGCCCTTTTCTCCCAGCATCTTTTCCCTTATCTTCGGGTTGTTTGTGCCAAAAACAGCCCGATCTCGTATCATGTATTCTTCTAGCGTGCCAAAAATGCATAGCTTCGCCTGTTTTTCAAGCTCTCGCAAATAATGCTCAAACGGCTCTCATTCGTTCTGCATGCGAAGGCGAAAAACATGCCTCTCGTAAACCTCGTTCCCCTCGTCGACACAGTACTCCTCGAACTTCCGCAACACTGTCTGGTAGTCTTCATTGCCCTCACCTTCTGCGAACGAGAAGTTGTTGTAGATGTCGAGGGCTTCCTCACCGGCGATGCTGAGCAAGATTGCTGTCTTGGAGGCTTCCGTCTTGGGTGGTTTGGTGAGCGTCGCCGCGAAGAAAAGTTCCAGTTGTCGCTTGAACATCTGCCAATTTCTTCGTATGTTGCCTGCCAACCACAGCTGTTCTGGATGCTTGAAGTTTTTCATTTTTACGAGGCTTTGGCACTTCTGACACCATGTTTTGTGTCTCTAAAAGAAACAGGCTGTCATGTTGGCTAGAGCTGCGCCACCCAAAAGAGCCTGGCGGTTTATTTCGAGCCCTTTTAAAGCAAACGATATGAAAGAGGGAAAGGAAACAAAGGGAGGACAGAATAAGTGTGACGTACAGTCACACTGATAAGCTGCAATCTGATACAGCTTTGTCGTTCGTTCCTGGGGTATATAATAAGGTCAGACCTTCAGTGTCATGAAAATCTGCAATCTCATCTCCCACTCTATCATTCATGCAATTTCTTAAGTCTAGCTCATGAATTAACTAAATATTTTAAATATATATATCAAAAGCAAAAAAAAAGTAGTCCATGGGGCATCTGCAGCGCTTCAGCTATACCTCACTTTAGGATATAGCGTGTCACCATGAGTTCAAAAGCTTTTGTTCTGTCCTATTCCCTAAATTATCGGTATCGCTTCTAAGAATACATTACTGGTTGTCTGCGTGTCATCCACCAATATATATCAACTCCAAAAAAGGTTTGCCGTCCCCGCACAACGCTGGAAGAACTCTTTCTGTGTTACGTTATTGATCGAGCGGTGCGGAAATCGGCCGTTACCACAAAGCCTTTGAAAGTATTCTGATGTCGATGGCAGTGGCGTGCCTTGTGGTTTTTTGTCTTGGGCGCTCGAACCAGAGATAACGTTATTGGGGTCATTTTTCCATGCGGGCCAAAGACAAATTTGAGAGTACACTTCGGTGATGTCTTGCGTGCCTTGTTTTTTTATTGATTTGCACTACTTGAAAATATCTACGTATTACTCTGTATTTTGTTTTTTTTTTGCTTCTTTCCTTGTTGAAATTTATGGGGCACACTTTGTTGGCATCATCTGAGTTTTTTCCATTTGGTTCCGGCGTTTCTGTTTCTTTTAGCTATTACTCAAAGTTACGTTACCCGAGTTTAGTTTTTAACAGGTTTGCAGTTCATGTACCTGCGAAACAGTAGCTCGGTAAAACTGTAATCTAGAACACGAATATTATTCCTAGCCTAACGAATACCATTGCTTCACGTGCCACCAGTGTTCAAATCTTCAAATTTAATGGTCGCGCAGACACCCTGAGGAGAAGCCGTTACAAACGAGAAAAAAAAACATTTATACTTTTGTTCTGCTTTGCGGAAAAGTGCCATCACTCTGCAATAAATGCTCGCAAAAATGAAAAAAAAAACGATAGTTTCTTCTAATATGCAATAATTTGTTGTCTTTCGTTGTTAAATGACTCTAGAAATGTTGTGTTGAACTCTTATAAACCGCTCAGTTTATCTGCTTCCTACAGCCAGACATCTGTAGTGTTGATAAAGCGACGATGAATGAATCAGCCGCTGGTCACAATTGAAGCGTAGAGAAGCATCTAATCAATGTGCCACAATAACAGCCGCAAAAACGAAAATATTGAGCGCGAATAAACAGTTCGTTGTATTCTCTTTGCATTACCCAATTGATTGATTGATATGTGGGGTTTAACGTCCCAAAACCACCACATGATTATGAGAGACGCCGTAGTGGAGGGCTCCGGAAATTCCGGCAACCTGGGGTTCTTTAACGTGCACCCAAATCCGAGCACACGGGCCTACACCATTTTCGCCTCCATCGGAAATGCAGCCGCCGCAGCCGGGATTCGAACCCGCGACCTGCGGGTCAGCAGCCAAGTACCTTAGCCACAAGACCACTGTGGCGCCCCCCCCCTCCTCACCCGATTCCCACTACCGATTCGCGGAGAAAAGTTTCATCACCGTAACAGTCATTAAATAATATCTGCGGCTATCCTGTATTGAGTTCTCAGCAATGCCGTGAACGGCACATTCTCTTTATCATTTGCCCAATACATTCTTGCAGCGAAAGCCGGAGTTCAAATTTCGCTGCTCGCAACAAAGCAAATTCGCCACATTTTAAAACTCAAACGCTCTAAATATGTTCACTGTTCTGAGCCCTTATTATGCCAAACTAATAAACAAATGCGAAGAAAGTATTTCTACAAAGGGCTCGTGAGTTTGATATAAGTTTGTTCTCTAAAGGTGCTTCATAAACTGAAGTGGGCTTGAAGTTTATTCATAGCGGATGCCGCTGCAGACCTCTCACCTATGCATAAGTCTCTACCGGGACGTTTTCATACAGCACATTAATGTAGTAAAGCACAATCTTTCACACGATTGTCTATATATATATATATATATATATATATATATATATATATATATATATATATATAGGTATTTATGTTTATATAGCTGTTCCATCCAATTCTAAAAAGAAAATTATGTTAACAAGAAATATCATAAGGTGCGTATGATGTATACTTATTAGTCTCGTACGATTACAAGAGAATATAGGCGAATGATGTTGATGCGAAGTCATTCGTTTTTCATATGGTATTAAATTGCAGGTTAAAGTGACTGGTGGCAGGTTATTTAGCCTTACTATAAAGAGTTTACTAAAACGATTAAAGTTTTTGTGGGGAAAACAGGGTGCTGTAGTGAATGACACTATTGCCTCTACGTTTGTTTGCAGCCACTTCCTAGAGTTTTCGTGACCTGACGTCACCAAAGCACGTTTCTCCACACTGAGATGCCTAGCACTGTACCGATGTAATACTAGCAATTTGGAAATGTATAGATGTCTTCATTGTGCCTTATGATGATCCTCGCCAACCTCTTTCCGTCTCTTGCTTATTTGTCTGTGTAAGACGTTCCGCCTACATGCATTCACTGCTTTTCCATTGTGAGAACACCGGCCCTTCCCATTTAGATTTTAAGCGGCACCTGTGCTATCGTATAACGTCTTTCCGATTTCTAGTTCAATCTAGCCCTGCTGCACGTTGTAAAAGGGTATGGGTATGACCGCAGCATGATACACTTCAGTCGTGGGATAATTAACGGCCACGCAAACAGTATCGTACAAAAGTGTATGTACAAAAGGCGTACCTACAAAAGGCCTATGCACAAAGGTAAACAAGGTGTGTGTACAAAAGGGACCCATCGTGGATGTACAAAAGAAAGTGCGCCCGGTTGCGTGCGAAAGGCAATATCCCCACACCATAAGACCTTTCTTATTGCAGAATCATCTATATGAGACAGATATGGATGATAGAGCTTACCTGGTGTCTCTTTTTGAGCGTCCGTAGCTTTATTTTACAGCACGTGTCCGGCTTCTTTATCGCGAATCTGTCCGACCCGTACCTGTAATTAGGCACATACGGCCCACTCATTAAAGAGGTGCCTATACTGATTCTTATTACTGTTTCTCTTTTTTGTGCCTTATGTTTCGCAAAGAGTGTAAATAAAATATATATCTCATAAGTAGCCAAGAGCATTAGTAAAAAAACTTGAGGAAAAGTTTTTAAACGGCTCCTTACCTATTCGTGCCAACTCCACTCCATATACGCAGTTTATTCGTACTTTACTGCTGAATGACCAAGCGTTGATTCCCAGTTTTCAAATGGTTTGTGATAAAGTTAAAATTAATTGCAATGTTTTCATAGTGCACCAATATCAGCCGTGGCATGATATACATTCCTATGACGGGTACAATATAGGACCCACAATATCTAAGCATCTTCCATTGTTCATTCGTAACAGTCCTGGATTTCTGTAGACGCAGCATGTGAAACGGTCACCAGCTGAAAACACCAGCTCGGTAAGTTCCGTGTCTTCAGTGATGAACCACTGAATAGATTCAATGGATACAAGCGATTAATAGCTAGCAGCTGCGCCTAACGTATATATTAGCACTGGTAAGGGTCTCCTGAAGTCGAAAAACGCAGTAGGCAACGCCGTGAACATGATTCACAAGAGCAGTGCCGTCATACGTGACATATTTGATACATCCGCGTCATATGCCCAAGCGCTGAAAGTGTGCCTTGGTCTGACCAGAAGTACGTCAACGAAAGCAACGATTGCATTTGCTGGTGACTATCCGATTAAAACTTACATTGTTGTAGAAGTCCTGAGAACGCACATCAGACACTTCGCACGTGCTCCCTGTCATCACCTTGCACTGTTGCCTTCAGAGAGGCCCCAAGCATCCTTTGCCAAAATGCTTGTGAAATACAACGATAAACTTCCCTCGGGCTTCACTCCTGTATCTAAACCATCCATACCACCTTGGTGTCTTATTCGACCCTCAGTGCATCTTAGTATACCAGGGATCCGGAGGAAATCTGAGCTTTCGTCGTCCTTGCTGAAACAACTGTTTCTTCTTCTTTTGCACGAGAAATATTCAGACAGCATACATGTATACACCGATGGTTCCACGAACCACCAGTGTTCGTGAGGGGCAGTAGTTATCTCAGCAAGAGGTGTCACCATCAGCTTTAGGACTGACCACTCCACGGCATCCACAGCAGCGGAACTAGCTGCTTTGCGCGCTGCACTTTGTGTGGTCAATCGGGAACCACCGCAACAATGGTCGATTTTCAGCCACTCAAAGGCTGCCCTACAATCTGTGCTCTCAGCACTGCGTCGCGGGCCATACGAACAGCTTGTTTTCGAAATTCGATGCCGATTCTCCACACTTCACACGAGAAAGGGCATCATGTGACGCTTCAATGGCTGCCAAGTCACTGCGGCATCATAGAGAACGAACATGCCAATACTGCCGCGCGGGCAGCCCTTGAAGGAACACGAGAAGAAGCCTATATAGAAGAAGGTTATACCACTTTCGAGGACCGATGCTGCCAGTAATCTTCAGCGACTTGCGCGTGAAATCACGTTTTCACTATGGTGCCCACCAAGCATCGATGCGAATCGTCAACACCACCTGTCCACTTTGATGGCTCTCCGCATGCCCACTGGACTCGACCGAAGAGAAGCCACCCTTCTTCATCGCTTATGGCTAGGAGTGGCATTTACAAAATCTTATTCTTTTGTCATAGGAATGGCCGACAATGCTCTCTGCGATGCCTGTCATTGCGAAGAGACGCTACACCACATTTTGTGTGACTGTCCGTTGTATGAAATCCAGAGACAGTCACTGGCGTCCGCTTTTGCGCGCATCGACAGCAGCCAAATGTCTGTGGACACTATTCTGTTAAGGGCCCAAGAGAAGACATTGCAACAGAAGGCGACGAAAGCGCTGTTGAAATTCCTACGCGACACCGACTTGAACAAGCGACTGTAACAGCAATGTCACACACCGCGAAAGACAAGACTGGACTATGACTGAGTGTGCACGTGCGTGCTGCCGAATGTGCTGTTTTTCTCTTCCCTCTCTGCTCTCTTTCATCTCCCCATCCCTCTCCCATGCGCTGGGTAGCAAACCGGCTGCCTATAGGCTGGTTAACCTCCCTGCCTTTCTGTTCCCTCTATTTTCTTTCCTTCCTTCCTTGCGCGTCACATATAACATAGAATACTACAAAAATATTACATGAAAGCTTGCACTGAAAACATGCAAAAAAATGTGATTGCTCACGTGCACGACTTAAAAATGAATTCCTTACAAATATATATATATATATATATATATATATATATATATATATATATATATATATATATATATATATATATATATATATATATATAATATATATTTATTTATTTATATATATATATATATATATATATATATATATATATATATATATATATATATATATATATATATATTGTCGCGGTTCAACGTAAGCAGTTCACCAAGACGTTGAGTCCGAGAACCAACAGCGTGTGTTTTATGCAGGAGCCAACAGCAGGCGAGCAAAAACAAAAGCACGTCATCTTCTTCAGTCCCCCTTTTCACGAGGCTGTTGGCACGCACATCGTCTTCGTTCTTTGTTTCGGGCGCGGCATTTGCCTCCCCTTAAAAGAGCATCGCCCCGATGCTATAGCTGAGACAGTAATTTGCGCAAGAAGTCACTTTGTAGAAGCGACAGTGCCTCACAGAGTCACTCACTGACGTATGGCTTAATGCGCACTACGTGCACAAGCTCAGGTCGGTGCTGGCGACGCCTTGAACAGTTTGGGCTATCCGGGACGACTTCATAGGTAACGTCACTTAGTCGTCGCAGCACTCGGTAAGGTCCGAAGTACCTTCTGAGCAATTTTTCGGATAGTCCCCGTGTTCGTACAGGCGTCCACACCCATACCCTGTCCCCAGTTTCGTACGTTACAGGTGTATGACGTTGGTTATAGCGGCCTGCGTCGTACTCTTGCTGTTTGTATATTCGCAGACGTGCGAGCTGCCTGGCTTCCTCTGCGCGTTGAGTAAACGCGTCAGCACTCGTTTCGTTGTCATCGCATTCGTGTGGCAGCATCGCGTGCAACATCGTTCTTACTTCTCGTCCGTAAACAAGGCTGAATGGGGTCATCCGTGTGGTTTCTTGTTTCGCAGTGTTGTAGGCGAACGTTATGTAAGGGAGAATCTCGTCCCAGTTTTTGTGTTCGAAGTCCACATACTTTGAAAGCATGTCTTCCAGAGTTTTGTTAAGTCGCTCAGTCAACCCGTTGGTTTGTGGATGGTAAGCTGTCGACTTGCGATGAATAGTACCGCTGAGCACCAACACATGATCTGAAAGCGCGGCCGTGAATGCGGTTCCGCGATCTGTTATAACGATCGATGGCGCACCGTGTCTCAGCACAATGTTCTCTATGAGGAACCGGGCTACCTCCTCTGCTGTGCCTTTCTGGATGGCTTTTGTCTCGGCGTAGCGAGTAAGGTAGTCGGTCGCCACTATAACCCAACGGTTACCAACACTAGAGGTGGGAAGTGGGCCCAAAAGGTCCATTCCGATCTGGTCAAACGGCGTTGTCGGGATGTGGACAGGGTGTAGCAAACCGGCTCGTTTCGTTGGAGGTGACTTGCGCCGCAGGCAATTGAGGCAGGTCCGAACATGATGCTTCACGGTAGCGGTGAGTCTAGGCCAGTAATATCTTCCTCGAACTCTGCTCAGTGTGCGCGTGTAGCCTAAATGTCCAGATGTTACCTCGTTGTGGCACGCTTGCAACACCTCAGATCGAAGAGTGGTAAGGACGACAAGCAGGTAGGTGGACCCATCTGACGAGAAGTTCATTTTGTAAAGGACATTGTTTCGCAGACAGAACGACGATAGTCCTCTTGTAAAGGCTTTGGGTGCATTCTGGCTTCGTCCTTATAAATAATAAATCAAGCCAAGTAGCTCAGGATCGTCATGCTGGTGATCTGCGATGATTTACGTGTCGAGGATTCCGAGGAATGCGGTCTCTTCATCAAAAGCAGCAGCCGACTCTATTGGTGATCGAGATAGGCAGTCGGCGTCCGTGTGTCGTTTTCCCGACTTATACACCATCGTTATATTAAACTCCTGTAGTCTAAGGCTCCAGCGTGCCAATCGCCTGGAAGGATCTTTCAGACTTGTTAACCAACACAACGAATGGTGGTCACTGATAACCTTGAATGGGCGGCCGTACAGGTATGGGCGAAATTTCATAACTGCCCACACCACGGCGAGGCATTCCTTCTCAGTGGTCGAGTAATTTGCTTCTGTGCGTGACAATATATATATTGTAACGAGGGTAGTGGGCATGGAGCTCGAGGATAGAAAAAAAGAAGACTTGCTGTGATCGCAGGCTTGCGTTCAGTTAGCCCTTGCGCTAAATAAAGCTCTCCTTCGCCGAGTTCGCCTGCTTGTTCAACAACCCGTTTCAAGTGGTGGAAGTGCTGGGCATATCTGGTCCTCACCCTGGAACTTCGCAGCCGCACACTCCAACGACCTCCTACAATGACTGATCCGGGGCCATCCCATTCTGCTACTCCAGATCTCGCACCTGTGCCTGTCTTCTGCGCTGGCGCTCTCCGGCAGTGCGACCCCCCCATATTTGGTGGCACAGAGGACCAAGATGTGGACAACTGGATTGCCGAGTATGAACTGGTGAGCGCTGTCAATAAGTGGAACGCAGCCGATAAGCTCACAAATGTGAGTTTTTACCTGACCGACGTGGCAAAACTATGGTACAGAAATCATCAAAGTGATTTCAGTACCTGGTCGGAATTGGCGAAAACCCTCGCGGAAGTCTTTGGCCGTCCTGCTGTCCGCCGCCTTCGTGCTGAACAGCGCTTGCGGGGCAGAGTACAGAGAGCAGATGAAACTTTCACGAGCTACATCGAAGATGTGCTATTTCTCTGCAAGCTCGTCGATTCCACTCTGGACGAGGCAGGCAAGATCAAGAACATCATGAAAGGAATCGACGACGGTGCATTTCAAATGCTGGCTGCGAAGAGTCCCCAGACGGTCGCCGAAGTGATTCAGCTCTGCCAAAGCTATGATGAGCTGCGTCGGCAGCGCGCTTCTACACGTTGCGCTGCTCAAGACACCGCGGACATCTCATCCCTCGACTATCGCCATGACACCGCCGACCACTCTGCGTTGATGCCAGTCATAAAGCAATTCATACGCGAGGAGGTTGCCCGGCAGCTATCTATAATCACAAGAACTACCGAGCCGATGGCACCCTTGTCGCCTTCGCTTCGCCAGGTCATTCGATCACAAGTTGCCGAAGCATTGCCGCCAGCTCAGGCTCCCCCAACTGTTACCGCACCACTAACGTATGCAGCCGCAGTTGCTCAACCACGTGCACCAGCGTCTCCGGCCATCTACGAAGCTACTCGCCACGTTTATTCGTCGACCCCACCTTCCCGCTCGCTGACCGTCCCGTCTCTGGCTGTATATGAAACAGGTCAGAACGTTTATATGACGCCGCCACCTGCACGACCATTTACGGTACCTTATTCAGCGAACAGTGCCCCTATCGTCAGCCAATGGCGCACTCCAGATAATCGGCCGATATGTTTTTCATGTGGTATCCCAGGCCACGTAGCTCGTCACTGCCGTCGTCGCAGCTTCCCTTCTCACGACATTGCAGGGGCCTCACATTACATGCCCACCATGCCCACTCAGCCGCGATATCCCGTTCCTGCCAATCCACCTCTAGACGTACGTCCCGGTCGCCGACCATCCGGCGCAAGCCGTTCACCTTCTCCTCGTCGTCGATCTATTTCTCCGATGTTACGTCGCAACAGCCCACCACGAGGAGAAAACTGACGGGCGCAGTTCCGGAGGCAAGAACTGCGTTGGCAGCGAAAATTTCAAGACCTAACTGCTGTCCCCCGAACGAAATCGAACTCTATATTGATGGCATTAAGGTGCACGGACTTGTTGACACTGAAGCTGCCGTATCTGTAACTAGCGAGAAACTGTGCCGATACTTGAAGAAAGTGACCACACAACTTACCGACCTATCTTTGCAGACAGCTACGTCCCATCATATTCAGCCTTCAGCTTTGTGCACCGCACGAGTCGTCATTCAAGGTGCGATGTACGTCGTCACATTTGTAGTTTTATTCCGTTCTTCGCATGACGTTATCCTTGGGTGGGACTTTCTTTCGTCAAATTCTGCTTTGGTCGACTGTGCTCGTTCTGAACTCGCGTTGTCTGTGCCGTGCTATGACCCCGACGATGGTGCTTCGTGTAGAGTGTTTGCTGCTTCTGACGTTGACATTGCGCCTTTCTCAGCTGTTGTTGTCTCGGTGTCGTGTGCCTCCCCTCCGAAATGACTACCGTTTCTCGAGCAGCAGCACACGCTGAAGAATGTCGGAAGCTTGCTCGTGCGTTCACGTCACATGACCAGACGCGCCAAAAACATCGCCACGACGCGTCAACCACGCATATGAGCTTTTCTCCGAACTCACTGGTGTGGCTATGGATTCCTTCTACTACTCCAGGACTCTCCCACAAGCTTTCGTCCAGGTACCATGGCCCTTATCGAGTTTTGCGCCAAACATCCCCTGTCAACTACCTTGTCGAGCCGCTGGATGCATCTCCGGACAAGCGCCGTCGGGGAAAAGAAATCGTACACATCTCTCGGCTCAAGCCATACCATGACCCTTCTGTCTACACCTGTCCTTAGGTCGCCAGGATGGCTCCCTCATCGGCCGGGGGCGATTGTAACGAGGGTAGTGGGCATGGAGCTCGAGGATAGAAAAAGAAGAAGACTTGCTGTGATCGCAGGCTTGCGTTCAGTTAGCCCTTGCGCTAAATAAAGCTCTCCTTCGCCGAGTTCGCCTGCTTGTTCAACAACCCGTTTCAATATATAGTTTATTATTCATTTAAAGTAGTAAATAACTTAAGCTATGTACTACTTTGAACGAATAATAAGCTGAAAAAACGCAGGTCTGCGCGGAACCCAGAGCACAGTCGCAGCGAAAGCTGGAAGAGCGGCCTTTCAGAGCTTTTTCTAAACACTCATTGAGTAACTGCTGCAAGCGCACTACTGGGTGCCCACTGCTCCATAATTAACCATAAATTCATTCAACCATTCATACAACCATTCACTATGCTATCCTTCGTCATTCTTATGAGAAGTGTGCCCCGCCGCGGTGGTCTAGTGGTTAAGGTATAATCGGCTGCGGACACGACGCGGGATCGAATCCCGGCTGCGGCGGCTGCATTTTTGATGGAGGCGAAAATGCTGTAGGCCCGTGTGCTCAGATTTGGGTGCACGTTAAAGAACTCGAGGTGGTCGAAATTTCCGGAGCCCTCCACTACGGCGTCTCTTGTAATCATATGGTGGTTTTGGGACGTTAAACCCCCACATATGAATTAATCTTTGGAAAAGCATGGTATTTGCTACACAATGGTTGGAAATTTCGTGTAATTTTTTATGCAGTTGCTGACCACGACGAAAAAATATGCTGAAAGTTGGTATGCGCCACAGTTAAGAGGTGATCAACAACAAGTTTTTTTAGAACGATTTGGAGCATTGGACTACCCAGTCGTTACGCGATTCGCATTTTGTGAAGCCTGGCTGTTCCTTTGATGTTATAAAACGCTTTATTACTCATACTAACGCGAGTCCTTTCCCGATATCAAGCCTACCAAAGGCCAGTTTAAAAATGAGTTCCAAACAGTGGCGTAACTCAGTGGTAGAATACTGGGCTGGCACGCAGCGGACCTGCGTTTGAATGCCATTGTGTCATTAGTGTTTATTATGTACTGAGTTCCAAGCGCTGGTGTGGCTCAGCGGTAGAATACTGGGCAGGCACGCCATTTCGTCATCGGTGTTCTTTATTTACCCGAGTTTTTTTGTTCGATACTTGATACGGACTGCGGCAGTGGCGGTAACGGTCAACTATACGGTGCCATGCGTGACCCGCGTTCTGACTTCATAACAGCATTCGCTGTAAAAGTAATCGCGGTTGCTTATACCAAGCAACTGCTGCTGAGAGCAGCCCTTACAGAAGCAACTGCTACTGGCAAGAAGGTTATACGACCTGTAGCGTCCATTTTGTATCATGGATTATAGTACAGTTCTTTTCTGTGCCTTTTTTTTTTCTTTACCGGAACAGGATGGATAGTCACCAGCATTTTACATCTTCGCATCTCAGTGTCCTTCGCGAAACGATCTCCCACACTTCGCAAGCTTTTACGTAGCTAATAAATCTGAGAATTTCGCGTTAGCGGTGCGTCCGAAGGACCGTAGAAACGGACCGAGTTTCCCCGCACCGATGCCGGGACGAGGGAACGACAACCGTTTCGTTGGCAAGTTATTGCGTAGGAGTCCGCCGCCTTTTAATGCCGTGCGACCTCGGTCGTAATTGAGAAATGATGGGACGTTCTCGCATCCCTCGTTCTATTGAGATGCCCGCGGAGATACCGCCGGTAATCGCTTATACTATAATCGCTGAAACAGGAGATAGACACAAACAAAAGTTTTTCACAAGCGACACCTTCTACGCGGTAATAAATACGCACGCGTAACGACCACTCAATACGTATTCTTGGAGGCAACTGCAATAAAAGTTGGTAGGTGACAGCTGTGATCGAAAGCCGACAAGAGCACGTGGAAAAGTATTGACGCCGTGACTAAGACTTACATGAACAAGACAATGAAATGCGATTTTCGCGGGCCTGAATGACCTTCCTGGGTTTACGCTTTCATGCTTCCTACGGAAGTAAAGCAGAAACATGAGTAATCATTTGAAAGAGATGCGTAAAGTTTTGTATAAATAACGAATATTACAGTTGTTTGGTTGTCCTGTATACGTGGGTGCTTCTGACAGATTATTACTAGAGTATGTGTGAGACCACGAAACTCTATAAATCAGTCAGATATGCCACTATGCTAGCCATCAAAATTAGTGGGTCTGTGATATCGCGTTCACGGGACGGCTTTATGCTCTCCCATAGTAGAGTACTAAGTACTTTAAATCGTTTACTACTTTTTTAAACACAAATACTATGAGTGTTGTCGAAGGAACTCTTCTTTTTGGGTGAGGAGGAATTCCTCCGACACTGCTCCTCCTGCCTTTTTATGTTCGTCTGCGAGAGACGTGTAAGCTTGTTTTCAGGCCTGCCTGGTTTCGGTAGGTTAATGTTTGTTTAGTACTCACACAAATATCTTGTAAATGCTACGTAAATACCTTACATATACATCTTCACATTTTATTTGCGTCTTCTTTGCTTAACATACATTGTACATGCGTAAACATATCTTTTTGCAACAATTCTTGTGTAACTGTGTGTGTTGTGTTCCGTGTACATACGTAAACATATCTACTTGTAAAAAATTTTTGATGTGTCTATGGATGTTCTGATGGATTGTAATTGATGTTCACTGTTCGTGAGAACAAATTTCTTTAAACACATTCAAAAGGAAAGTTTGAGGCCCACTGGACGGCTTTCCGCTCTCCCATAGTAGAGTACCGAGTATTCTAAATCGTTAACCACCTTTTTCTAAACACACTCAAAAGGGTAAACCACCATTTCTACATGCAACAAAAAGCCTGTAGTGTTTTGGCAAAAATATTCTGAGAACAAAAATATCAATGCGTCATCAATCCAGCCTTATGAAAACATAGGTTCTCACTAATGCAATGTGTCAAATCATTGTACGATCTGTGCCCTTTGGTAGTTGACTGTCACAATGAAATAATCTGAGCGTTACCTTAAGCCAATTGAAATGACACAGTAGTGGCTAACGCATCACGATATTAAGCTCGTTGACGCGGCTCCAGCTCCCGGTCATAGCTGCCATATTCCGACGAAGGCGAAATGCAAAAAAAAAACCCATGTAGTTACGTTTACGAGCACGTTAAAGAACCCAAGGTAGTCAAACTAAATCTGCACACCTTTAATTCAAGGGCCCATGCCACCGAAATTCATGGTACGTTTGCTTTATTTGGTTGTCCTGTTCACGTGGGTACTTCTGAGCGATGGTTACTGCAGTAGGTGTAAGACACATTGTTTGTCTTAGAAGTGAGTGTGAGTGGTCGTCTTAGTTTCAAGCACATCGCGACGCCACCACCAGCACTACGTAAACGGAGGTCCCCTGTGGCGCCCCACACAGAGGGCGAGCCAGGTCTACCGGGGCGGACCCTAATTGAAACCACTTGTGCCGGGGCTGAAGAGAAACACTCGGAGCTCAAGTCGACGTCACAGGATTCCCGCGCAGCCCATACAATAGTGCGACTGGCGCCCTACGAAGGCTATTGTTCCTCGCCCCTCTTGCGCAGTTGTCGGGGTGCTTGACCTCTGTGTGATTGTGGCTGCTTACGCCACGAATGCTTTTTTGTAACCTTTTTTTCCTTTTTTTAAACAAGGTACTATTTACATGAGTAAGTACTACGGAAGCACGCACATTCTTTCATCTTATTGCACGCGTGGCCCTGAAAACTGCGCTCTCAACGTCACCAAAACTTGAGTGCAAGTAGTCTTAGGCGCTCCCGTGCCGTGGGGCGCTAGTTTCTCACAGTATTATGTGGATGTTTCGAAGTAACACTAAACTGTTCACAGTTAGCAACGCTAGCATAAATTGTACTACACTTTACAGCTTTTACTATCTGATTTTGCTATTACCAGAAAAAACATTGAAGAAATGTATAAGAGAGCCACGAGCAAAAATTTCGCTGTCAGGGATTCTTCAAGTCTTAACCACTCAGTATTCCGAATGAGCTTGATAATCGAAGAATGACCGGTATCGTTGACTCCATCTCCAAGAAAATAGCTGTCGAATCAACACAGTGCGTGTTCACAAAATGCAGCTAGATTATGACGCGGCTCAGCAGGTACAGCATCACTCACCGGGGCTCTCCCGCACTGTTCTAAGTCCGTGGTTTCAGCGGATACCACCAAAGCTTTTAATCTCATCACCCGGTTTCTAGTCGCCAGATTGCCCGCGCCGACACGGCCCGTGCCTTTTACGAGCCAAAATAGACGGGGGAAAAAGACCCCTTTCTTCCCTGCCTGCGATCGCTTCCTGTTGTCGTCTAAAGACGTTTCGGCAACCCACCCGAGAACAGTGGGGAAGGTGGTTGCGCTTACCGCTTGATAAATGACCGTGCTTCTCGCACTCGACTCTTCCTGTGCCAAGTGGCGAAACTTCCTGTTCTCCGCACACAGTTGATTGCGGCGATCTGCCGACTAAGCAGAGTGCATGCTTCGACTTTCTGCCAGAAACGGCCTTCTAGTGGGAACGTCCTCATTAAGGGCGAACCTCCAGGGGCCGCACAACGTCTGTTTCTCCCCTCCGTTTCGCGTAGTTGAGCTCCGACTCCGATGAAAGTCCCCTCTCAGCGCCTTTCCGTGTAGTGTTCCACGGCTCCTTCAAAGGGGACGTTTGCCTGGATTTAGATACGGTCCATCCTCCCGAGACTCACGCGTTCTACCACTAGATCACGCTGTAGCTTTCTGACGTCATTGTGGCTCCCTGGCCATTATGGCAGGTTTTCTGCAAGTAGAAACAGCGGTGAAGAAGACTTTGGGCGACCATAAAGTGCTAAAAACGAAGGGAACACGTTAATATATATATATATATATATATATATATATATATATATATATATATATATATATATATATATATATATATATATATATATATATATATATATATAGTGGGAGTAATAATTCAATGGGCCAGTTAGTCTTCGTGAAGGTATCGGATATGGCACAACGGGAGCGTTGTCAACAAGGATAAATATATTTATTTCCCAACAGTTTCGGGAGGGGACCTCCCTTCATCAGGGGATGAGTTATACTCATCCCCTGATGAAGGGAGGTCCCCTCCCGAAACTGTTGGGAAATAAATATATTTATCCTTGTTGACAACGCTCCCGTTGTGCCATATATATATATATATAGATGACGTGCTGATTGACGTCTATAAAAAGTTAGATTGTTTTGCATTGTTAAAGTTTCTTCGGGTGTACCACGATTCTTAGCTGACTCTGCGCTAAGAATAATGTTTTCTTAGTATATTGCTTGCAATTGTCGAGTACTTACTTATCGAACACTCGAAACGAGGAGTCCAGGAGCCGGTATACTGTTATATTATGAAGCAGCCGGGATCGCGCAACACGCAAAATTTTTGTTTTATAATAACTCTCTTATTAAGGATCTGAAAACCCGTGTTCATCGGCGCATTCGTACTGAACGGTTTGTCGATCGCCAAGGTCTTTCTACAGGTTTATCCTGACACTTTAGCACGTGAACTTCTGGCATTGAAGAAAAACTGCGACGTGGGTGAGCTGCCTAATTCATATTTTCAATAGTTTGTGGCACTGGCGCTAAAACAATGAAGGAAAGGTGATACTGTGAAGACCGGTTGCCAAAGAGATTGCCTTTCCTCCAGCACTTCGTACCACCTTTCCTTCAGCACTTACGCCTGTGTTGAAGGAAAGGCGACACTATAGGAATAACGTAAGGCAAATAGAGATGGTGCAAGAATGCTTCTCGTTTGTGTTCCACTCTGCCGTTCATTCTTAGCTGTGTCACTTATCTTTGAATACTTACGTGCTTGCGTTTCAAATATTTGAGTGTGACCTTCTGGCACTTCGGGCCGCCAGACCACGTGTACACCCACTGCTTCATTGGAAAATGCCGACTCTATGGGCTTACCAGGCAACAAAGCAAGCTTTGAGTGATCACGAAAGGGGGTTGCGAAGTAGCTCGTGCGGGTTTTCGTACATGCCACTGAATGGTATGATGGCGCCTTTTGTCCACGCAGAATTACGGTAGCAAGAGCGCCGAATGGCGATGGCAGTTAACGGTTCGCGTGAGCTGAACATCCTGGCTTGCCGTGCAGAGTGCGTCATTTCCTTACACCATTCATCCACAGTCTTCTATCGGAGACTGAATGAAGCACACAGGGCATGTGAAGTATTGGTTGAAGAGTGTTTAGGCTAATGTAAGAGTAAATACCATGCTGCCGTCCACAATTAGACGTCTTAAGTTAGAAAAAAAGAAA
>NW_023614009.1:0-40200 GCF_013339725.1 Rhipicephalus microplus | reverse complement strand
AAGAAAGACACGCGGACTGAGCGGAGCTGCTTCACGCCCTCGCGTTGCCTGCTTAATCCTCACATTATCATTCTGCCTGCAATCATCGAAAAGAGAACGCGTGCATGCCAAGGTAAAAAAAGAAAGACGTGGCACGACTTCTTCATAAAGCTTTCAGGACGTGCTCATCAGGGGAGCCGCCAAGCGGTGAACTAATGCGGTGACGCGTGGCATCCTGACTTCTCCAGGGAAAAGCGAGGAGAGTGACGTGCACAACCAATGTGTCTTCGCATCCGCTAAGTGCACTCGTCGCCTAAAAGACGCTGAATTAGACGAAAGCAAAAAAAAAGAAGCAAATGTGCAATCAGTTCACAGCAGAAACGCATATTACAGTGAAGGCAACGCATTTTTTTCACCCATGTGAATATTTATTTGGCATTTGAAAATTTCAGGAACGTTTGTTGCCCAACGGTTTAGTTAAAACGTTAGAGAATGATTGGCAGATTTTTTTTAAGTTTGGAAATCGTAAAAAACAGAGGCAATGCCTTATTGGGGCGCCTTAACTTTCTTGCTGGTGGCAGGCAGCCACAGATTGTTAATGTGGGACGCGAAGTACAGAGCCAAAAGTGTTCATTTGTCCCTGTGTGGTGTAATTCATTGTCTGAAATACGGTTCTAGGAGAGCCTTTTCAGTAACCATCATGACAGTGCATGCCCGCTTTAGAAGTGTGGCTAAAGGATGAAACTGCCTCTCGCACTAACACCGAACAAATGTAGAAAAAAGGACAGTCGAAAGCATAGGCCGGCAAAAATTGCGGAGTTCTCTCAGACTCATCCACAAAAATATATTTTACGCTTAGGACTCACCCAGGCTCAGAGCCACCACAATTTTCCTCAGCAGCACTCACTCACTTTCAGGCACACTGAGTTGTCGACAGGGTTCGTTCGGACTCAATTTCACCTAATTATAATCACTCGTGCTCACTCAGACACAGACTCACGTCTTAATGTGAGTTCAGTGAGTCTGCGGGAGTCGATCGACCCATCAGTTATTTTACCGTCCTAAGGTGGCAAGACAACAATATGAAAAGACTACAGAAAAAAAAGCCTAATTTCCATGACGCTTTAGTACGTCTAGTATTCAATCTATCAGCGCCCAGTGTTTGCAACACTAACGCAAAGCTTCAAATCAATTTGAAGCGTGAATTAGGGCGCCAATATATTTTCAACAAAAATTGTGAAAGTTATCACTTAAGGAGCCACAACCTCTAGAAACAGGGCGCTTATACAAGTAGTTGAGAGTTTTGCTGTCACATGATTCTTCCCTGACTGCACAGTTCGACTATATAGTTTCTAAATTCGCAACAACTTTACATATTATTCAAACAAATTTGTAATGTGTGGATTCACGCGTATGAAGGGCGAACCAACTAGCCCGAATTTCAACTCTAGTCATCTCATAACAGCTTTCGCGCTTTAAAATAGAGAGATTATTGCAGTAGCCAGAAGCAAAGAGGCGTAAAAAGCAACATGTGGGGACCGTAAAGTATGTTTTATTCCATAGATCCTTTTGGTAGTTCTTCGGAAATATCAATGTTGAAATTTTGCCGGAATTGGCTACACTATATTTGAAAAATACTATAAGCTAAGCTATTCACTTTCTCACACTGAATGCAGCAAAATATTTCATTTATAACCTATTTGAAATTGTAAACCAACTCAACAGATGAAATGACCGCTTTTTTAAAATGCGACGCATTTCTTGGTGAACTCCAGCGACTTTGCGCGTATCTATCTATCTATCTATCTATCTATCTATCTATCTATCTATCTATCTATCTATCTATCTATCTATCTATCTATCTATCTATCTATCTATCTATCTATCTATCTATCTAGCCGCCTACGACTTTAGCTCTCCTGGCCGTTTCAATAATGGTATCGATACCAAACTTGGTATGACATAACAAGATAGAATAAAGGATATATTTGACTAGTCATGGCATGGAAATCATGACATGGATGCTGACCCTGGACACTGCTACCTAAATCAACTTCAGGGCATGTCAACTAACCACAATTGACTTTAACCCGATGTGACGGCTGTATCGAAGTAGTACATGTGTAATGTTAAGAAATTGGGTAGGCGGCACTGCAACCCCTACTGACGTTTCACGATGATTACCGTTTATTTCAAAAGTAGTTTCGAGAGCTGGCGTAGCTCTGTGGTAGAATGCTTCCTTGCCATGCAAAATGCTTGCGTTCGATTTCAGCTGGGTCTCTGACATTTATTCTTTGCATTCATCGGGTCGACGCTACTGATGTTGGGTAATAAATGCGAAGCATTTGTTAACGAACTTCGGCGACTTTGAGCGTATCTATCTATCTATCTATCTATCTATCTATCTATCTATCTATCTATCTATCTATCTATCTATCTATCTATCTATCTATCTATCTATCTATCTATCTATCTAGCCGCTTACGACTTTTAGCTGCCTTGGCCATTTCGATAATGGTATCTATACCAAACTTAGTATGGCATAACATGACTGTATGAAGAACATATTTCATTAGTCATAACATGAAAATCATGACATGGATGTCAGGAATGTTATGATTTACATTTCATGGTCTTGCGGCTCTTGCGGTAGTTTCGTTTACATGACATCTTGCCAAACTGGTATGGTATGACATGATTGCATAGCGAACACAAGCGACAGGCCATAACATGAAAATTATGACATGTGTCATGTAACAACATGACTACATGCCAAACTCATGATGTGCTCGCGGACGTTTGGCTAGTGTCACATATGCCAAATTTTGTATTACGGTACGTGAATGGATGACGAAGGTATGTGACTGGAGCAAACATGATAATCATCAGATGCGTGTCATGTAACAACATGACTGCATGCCATGCTCATGATGCTCTGGCGTCTGTTTCGCTAGCTTCTCTTATACGAAATTCGATATTATGGAACTTGAATGGATGAAGAAGGTATGACACTGGTGCAAGTATCATCAACATGAGATGCGTGTCATGTAACAACATGACCACATGCTACGCTGATGATGCGCTCGTGGCCATTTCGATAGCTTCACATGTACTAAACTCAGTATTAAGTGACGCGAATGGACGACATAGGTAAGTGACACATACATGATAATCACGACATGCGTTTCAGGTAACAACATCACTACATGCCACACTGATAATGCACTCGTGGCCGTTTCGCTAGCTTTACATATGCTAAATTCCGTAATACGTGACGTCAATGGATGAGGAAGTTATGTGACTGGTGCAAACATGATAATCAAGAGATGTGTGTCATGTGAAAACATGACTACATGCCACAGTCAAGACGCCAATACATTTCGACGTGACGCGGTGCACGTGCTCAACGGTGTTCAATTCGTCGGGTCACGCCGGCATTGCCACGCCAGGCACCGGTCCTGCCATATACACGCAAGCGCGCGCCGTGCTGCGTTGCTTTGACGCATGCGCGTTTCAGCACATCCATCGTCCCTCCACCACGAAAAGAGGGAGATGCAGTGCTCTATGGGCGACGTCGTCAGCGCAAAATGCAGCACGTCGCATTTCGTTCCGCTGTCCGCCAGGCCATGCCGACGCGCGCTGGTCGCGCCAGCCGCGCCTTGCGTCGCGTTTTGCTCGCGTATCGCCCAGCGTGCACGTGCGTCAACGCTACATTGGAGCAAATTGGGCCCTTCATGATGCGCTTGCGGCCATTTCAGTTGCTCCACATATGCCAAGTTAGGTATTGGGTGACGTGAATCGATGACGAACGTATATGACTGGTGCAACCATGATAATCCTGACACGCGTGTCATGTAAGAACATGACAACATACCACGCAAATAGCGTTCTCGCGGTCGTTTCGCTAGCTTCACGTACACTAAATTCGGTATCATCGCGTGATGCGAATATATGACAAAAGTAAACGACCAATCAAGACATGATAATCATGACACGGAAATCACGTATGGCATCATTTACCTCCACCTCGTAGCATTGTTCTGATTTTAAAGTGCCACATCAACCTTTCTCAATCGTGCTTCGCATATCATCAATTCCCAGTTATCACAAGGCAGTAAATAAGATTATACAAAGCCTGCCGTATTCGTAGCTCGTATTGTGGTAATTTAAGACCTGAAAACAGTTTTCACAGCCTTGTTGCATATAAAAGGGGACTGCATTCATGTATATAAGATATTTCAATGAAAACAAAAAAAAACTCGTGTATGATATTTAGAAATGTTACCTATAAATCTCATTTATGTGATTACATTCATTTACAAAGCGCGCCTATTAAAGTATTAGGGTATTTCTAACAGTATATTTCGCAGTGGAATAAGTGAACTACGATGGATGCTGGGGCAAAGATCAAACCAAAGGGGCTGGTTTTTTCCATAAACTTTCTAACTTTACCTCAGCACTGCACACTGACGCGAGTATGCACATTTGCATTGATCCAATCACTGTACAGCAAAACAAAGAAATATGCTGAGGAGAGATTTGTGAAGTAAGTTTATTGAAGTATATCGACGCTACCATGCACAGTGTACAGAGTAGCTTACAATACCATTCAACAAAGGCTTTTCCTATTTAGTAAAAATATTTAAAAAAGTAATATATCGTATTCATTGACTTCACAAATGGTTATTTATGAAGAACATCGCTATTTTTTCGTGGGGTGTTTACATATCGTTTTTTTATACCAGACTAGTCTGAAGAGAGCTGCGCAAATTTTATTCCACGTGCACCTATATCACCGAGAACTTTTTTTTTTAGTTTTTCAGTTCAGAGAGAGCAACACGTGACTTGGTCCTTTTGCTGCTCTGTAGGTGTGTTCATTATATACAAGAAAAGTTTGTCACTTTTTCTGTCATTCTACACCCACACAAAAAATTCACCCTTCAATGCGTGAGCACGTGGAAGTCACGCAAACGAACTGGGGGACTCGCATGCATTGCACGATTGGAAAATAATCTCAGCTTTACTGAATGCCAGCTGCTGTCAGTACGAAGGCATCGCCCAAGCGACAGCCCCAGACGCTATCCCGCATGATAAATAGCTCTTTGCGTGGATTACGCTTATCCACGTGGCGGTGACGGCGTAAACCCCGAGTCTTCATCGCCTTGGCGGTGACTAATACCTGAAGCCCACGAAGTGGTAAAGCCTGTCTTATCACCCTGCCACGTTCAGAGATGTAAAGTAGTCGCACGTAGCGCATTGTAAGCCTTCTAAAGCAGGCACAGTCTACCTACGGCAAAGGTAAAAATCCACAGGAGAACAATGTGCTATGTTTACCACAGAGAATAGCTAACACGAGTACAGTCTGACATGATTACCTTAAGAACCTCCGAGCAGCGCTTGTGTTACGATCGCCGCCATTGAATTTGCTTCGATGTGAAAGATATTATTTACTTCATGACGCATAAACATGAGTTTTGCGATTACTGATGCCTCTAGCTATGGCAAAGTAAAGCAATACATTTCTTCTGTGTGTGCGTTTTCAGCCTACTTTGTTCTCCTGAAAAACAATCGCAGGCGTGCAAACACGGACGTGGGAGAAAAGTTCGGGCAACACCACGGCCGTTCATTAACTTGAACGAAGAAGGATGAATTGCCTGGTTGAGACAATAAATCACAAGATTTAATCTAAGCACCTATTCCAAAAGTCATTTTTATTCGGAAGCAACGGGCAACTTAAACTTGAAGTGGATTTCAAGTTGAATCATCCATAAATAGCCACATGGTCTGCTTGAATAGCAAATGTGTAATATGATTATGATTGCAAAGTATAAATATTATTGCAAATGCATGACTGATATATATTACAATTGCAACTATATAACTTGCGATAATATTATGCTCATGATGGTGAGAGTTAAAAACAGTGAAAGTTGTATTAGTAGGATTGGTTCGTACCTATGTAAGTGACATGCCGTCAAGCTCAAAAGTCACTCTTAGTTTGTGTCTGAGGCATTTATACGCACTTATATATGTTCTACAAGCATTCTGTGTTCGTAAGGCAAGTAGACAGGCCAATAATACATTTTATGAGAAGATCTGCGTTGGGAATAAAACTTGGGCGTATTGTTAGTTTAGAAAAATGGGGGTGGCGATTTAAAGTACCGGGCACTGCTATGGGAGAGCATAAAGCCATACCGCGGGCCTCACATTTCATGAGGCCCTGTTCGTTTAGATGGAGTGGTTTACGATTTAGAGTATTAGGTAGTCTACTATGTAGTTACTCAACTATGGGAAAAGACCCTTGAAGTAACCTTCACAGACTGCTGTCTGGATATCGATGTGAGGAAAGACCAGAGCGAAAGCATTTTATATACCATGCTCACATTCATCCGACCCGCCGTCTGAGCCGAGTCATGATACAGACTCACACTTGGGTCACTGGTTTCGTTTCGAAATCTTGAACGTCGTGGTAAATTTCATTCTGTGTTCGGACATCGCTGCTCTCACTGACATAACAATATGAGGAATAACAACAAGCCTTCAATGATTAATGCCCACTGATTATATTCGCTGCACAAACAGTACCTGCAAGTAGCCGAAACCAGCTAGCGCCACTATATTTCACAGGAGAAGGGCCGGCACTCCGGCAAGTGATGCCACGGCAGGTGGTTCGGAGAGGTTCCCCAAGTTTCTGGATTCTTCCACACCGAATGCTATACCTAAGGCTATACATGCTAAAAAAAACAGACCTTGCATAGTCCCTCGAATAGCCATATGCTATCACCGAACACGCTTTGGAGTTTATGGATTGTCCTCCAATTTTTTCGTATACTTTGGGTATAGGATGACCACGTAACGAACTGAAAACTTTACTTCTATTGAGCAAGTGATGAGAAAGAATGGTACAGAATATCATAGCCATGTGTAATACAGTACAGCAAAAGGGAAGGAAAAAAGTGCTATTGAGAAGGATAGATGTGAGGGTGAGGAAAAAAATTAAAAGGGAAGGCCACCAGCTGCACTCTTTCCATAGTATTGGCGTCACAGGTGCGCTGATGGTCAAAATTTTTTCCTTGTTCATCTTTCGAGTTTTCAATGCAAGCGCAGCCCTTTAGATGATGTGACTTCTTTTTTTATAATTTGTCGCGGGAATGATCTGTATTAGAAAAGAAACAGGTAGTAGGAAGTGACATATGAATACTATACAACGAGTACCTGGTCGCACTTCGTCACTTTGTCGTGCTTTTGGTGCACACCATGTTCTCCCTTACCATTACTTGTTCTCATGAATTTCGTTTGTTAGTAACCCCGATGCTACCCGAGAAAGCGAATAATGTTCATGCACACCTCAATCAATGCCTACATTTCAAGTACGTTTATTTATTGTCTTCGACACAGGTTCTAAGCTCGCCCTTTCAGTACAAGTAGCTTTTTGCAAGAGAGAAAATAAATCGAGAAAACAGCTGGCATCTCACTTTGTTCGATAAAAAATGCAGTCAACTTCATTTCGCGAATGCTGTTGCAACTGAGCAGCTGATGCCTGCATTGTCGGGCTCTGCATACCCCATGTGGGCGTGCCACTCGTTCGAGCTTTCCACCGAGCCTCATCCCAACCTGTGTTAATGCAGCACCCCTTTCCTACTAAGTCCCACTTTTCCGAACCCGCAGAGGCCACTCGAGTAGCTCTACGGCATCAACGTATGAGGAAGGGTCGACTACGGACAGCTGTGCTTTTAACATACGGGTCTACAAATGCATGCTGTTCATCTGGTGACGACGGAGCTTTTGTGAACGTCTATCACTTGCGGTTGATTTCTGCATCGCTGCTGTGAATACACTGTCTCTGTCTCCCTTTGTTTCTTCTCTTCCCTCTTTCTCGTTCTCACCTTTCTATCTCCCAGACCTAATCTGCCAGTGTAGAGGAGCCGACCTGAACGTAGTCTTTCTGGTTAACCTCCATGCCTTCTCTTTTTGTGCTTGCTTCCTTCCTTCCTTTCTTCCTTCATCTGCTATGCCTGGGAAAATTTGCATTGCAGCAAAAAGATCGCGAACACGGTGTCTACGATGAAGTATTCCGAGATTTTTATCTGGAAAAAAGGTTGCTCTCCGAAGCTGTAAATAGGATGTTCTGATTTCGCGTCGGTTCAAGCTTCGTGATGAGAGACGAACTTATCGTAAATATGGTCATTATCGGCCGGTGCGTTAGTGATGCCTCTCGCGGGGCTTTGTCAATCAATGCCTGATGAAAAGCACCAGGATGTGAGTGGCACTCAGAGTGCACCAAAAAAACACCTGCAATATTTCCTGACTTCCGCCAGTAATGAGCGGAATAGGGGTATTGATATCGATTGCCAGCCATTTATACGAGATCTGATCTAATGACTTCCTATGCTGTGCAACGCTCGACCCACCTCCATCCTCTGTTTCGAGAGGGGCGTCCTGATGACCGTACGCTTAGTCGATTTTTGCCCTTTTACCTCATTGCTTCGCATAGTGGTTGTGGTGCTAAATGTACTTCGAAAGTCAATGTGACTGCCAGTCGTAAAAAAACACGCCATTTAAAGAGCTCAAGTGAGATATTTCTATCGAGATAACGAGTGCATGAATGGACCATTCGTTATTCTAAAATGATCGTTAAACCGGCGTTCGTTCAAGTGAGAGTTCACTGTAGCTGGCCTTACCAGGGGCTCATTATTTCGACAAAGAAAATCTCTGGCGAGTTTTTTTTTTCTGTGTGTGAATTTTCTGCAAAAATATTTTGAATAGGCGAAATATCGAGTAGTGAATATTTCAGTTAAAGAAACTTGATTTGTTGACACGGCTCATTTTCGAGCTCCATTCGACAAAGTTTCCCGCTCTGTAGCAGTGACGTAGCTGATGCGGGCTGCCCCAAATCACCCGTTTATCGGCATCGGTGCAACAGCGCTTGTGCATGAAGTGCCGCCGTGTCAAAACAGTCGCACAGTCGACTAAAGCAAGGCACCCGTGCTTGAGTTCCTGCACTGAACTATCATATATGTTGTGCCCAGTGTTCGTCCTAGCAACGGAAGAAGAGTGCGACGAAGAAGTTTTAATGGCCTGAGGTACGGGTGAATATTGTACATCTAACCGAGGCTCAAGGATATATCAGAAAGCTAGGAGACTTCGTATCACAGCAGCAAGCTGTGCCAGATGCCGTGCATAGAAGTGAACCTTCTGGACACCTTTGAGGACACCAGTCCGAATTAATATTACGAAATTCTTGTCTAAATAAATAATATTTCACACTACCGACTTCACATCTGATGTGTTCAGTTCTGTTTCGTATTCTAATGAACATTCAGTTTAATGTACTTTCAGTTCAGTGAACAAAATATTTAGGTTCCTTGAAGTTCTCTTTATTAAGAGTTCACTGTATAGAAATAAAAAAAGTAGAACGAGCGAATACTGTGTCGTAGAATAAAATGAAGCGCTTAATGAAAAAGTAATAGGTAAAGAATAGCTGGCCCTCATACTTCGCTCCTAATTCTACCTATAGAAGGTTAACAAACAAACGGGCTCGATCTACGAATGAAAAAAAATATTGTTTTTTTTTTTGAATAGTCTATCTAGCTATTACAGCGTTTTAACCCAAAATATTTTATGTCGGGGTCCACTACAGCTCCACTGACATATTTCTGTCACGGATGTGCCGTAGTAAATATATATTAGCAAATTGCTAAAAGAGCAAGAATAAATGATTTTGCAGCAGGGCGTCGAACCAGAGACCTCGCCCATTTAATTGCGTGACGCTAAACACTACGCCACAAAGAAAACCTTCCGCGATTGGGTACCGGCAAGCTATCTGTATACAGCATACACCGCTTCACAGTCCTCTGAGCTCCGTAGCTCTAGCACGTTTTCGTCATCAGTAGCGAGATGGCGCGACGGGCTCGCCTTTGGTAGAGTTACTGTATATGCTACCTTTAGGTAGCTAAAGGTAGCATATACAGTAACTCTAGCCTTAGGTAGCCATTGGTAGATGCCTCGATGCGCTCGTTGGGCATGCTGTAAAAGGCGTCGCTTCTCGCATTTCGGTAAGCGCCACAACCACGGAGCAAGTTCTCTGCTGCGTTCGCACTTATCGAACTCGTGATTCGTTAGAGCATGAACGTCTATGTACGGAATTTTTGCTTAGAAAAAGAAAAGCCGCATACAATAGCTACTTCTTGCTTATCGTAAACATTTATTGGCCGATCAATCTGCAAAACTATCATTTATTTCTTCTCTTACGCACTACTAGGTGATTATCACCGTGTCTAAATTTTCTGCCCCCAGTAAATTACTCTTTCTATTGTTCCTGTTGGTAAAAGCCGAGAAAGCAGTCGGCTGCACACAACTTGTGCTATTTAAAAGCCTAAATACTGCTGAGTGGGGAAAAAATATTGGAGAACCCTAAGCATCGCTTTTAAGGGTTGAATGTGGCCCTGCCGCGGTAGTCTAGCGGCTAAGGTACTCGGCTACTGACCCGCCGGTCGCGCGATTGAATCCCAGCTTCGGCGGCTGCATTTCCGATGGAGGCGAAAATTCTGTAGGCACCTGTGCTCAGATTCGGGTGCACATATAAGAACCCCAGGTGGTCGAACTTTCCGGAGCTCTCCACTAAGGCGTCTTTCATATTCATATGGTGGTTTTGGGACGTGAACCTCCATATATCTATCTATCAAGGGTTGAAAGCAATAACGATATCCTGTTACGAGTGCGTACTTCAAACGCTTAGTGAGTGAAGCCTTTTCAAACTTGCAATGCACCTTTTACGTCACCTTAAGGGGATAGGCACAGTAAGGTGTGTGCATTCATTGTAGTGGCTGGCCGGCTATAAACTGATATTCACATGTTGCGACGCCCGACGGAATTGTACGCTTGTTCCACACATTATTACTTCAACACTTCATGTTTTCTTGTGAAGCATAATACGGACACGTGTGTTTCAATGCCGAAATTTCTGCGACACGAACTCCTTGAAGATCTCGCGTGAACAATTCGGGGGATGGTAGGGGGATTACGGGCCCAGTTTGCTACCCCCTCGCACGAGATCGAAACAGGGCCAAGTCATGGTGTATGCTTTGCACGAATGTATCATGGACGTGATATATCAATATTTAGCATCTGAACAACGCTACGAGGAGCCTCTACGATTCCAGCTCGTGTTAAGAAGTTATGAACACATAGAATAAATCACTGAACCAGAATTTCTTACATGTGGTTAAAACCCTCACAGAACGTCTAAAATCGGTGAGCTAATCTTGACGGTTTATTAAGGTGTCAGTCATGGGTTTGAGGGGCATTTTCTGCACATGTCTGGATTTCCTCATATTGTGTTACTTCTTAGGAGTGTTTTCATTCAAATTCTTCATTGATTTTTTGATTTTGTCAGGCGCGTTTATGGCAGGGTGAGTGGCGGAGTTCGTCTGCTTTCTGTCGCAAATACCCGTTGATCGAGATTGTGGTTTTACCATCAGCACACGTCTAGGGCTGGGCTTAGCATAGCTGGATAATTGATTACCACTACACCATCACAGAAGTCCGCAACCATGCGCTGCCTTCCTGCTACCAAGGTGAGTACGGTAGCCCTTCACCAGACTTGGCAAGATGCGCGGGTCGTTGGACTAATTCGGAGAAATTCAAATCCGTTCGGTATAATATTCTTGAACAAGTGTATACGTGTTAAACAGGCAGCTTCAGCATTGTACGAATCAAACTTACTACGTTATAATTAGAGACGCCATGTAAAATTGTGGACACCAGTTAAATTCTGAATGCCTGAGGTTCATTAGCGCCTGTATAAATCCACTACTGGGCCTCTTCTCCTTTTTATGCATTCCGAAACGTGCGTTTGGTCGTTGGGAATGAAACCCCTTCACATGATTACAAAAGAGGCACTATCTGCTCCAGGTCACTACGCCACCTGAAAAAAAAGTTCGACTAACAGCTAGTGTACAAATGAAACGTTTTTTATTATTGTTATGGTGTTGTAAATGCACGTAGTAGAGGACTTCGGTATAAGAATAAACACCAAGTATATCACATATGTTCGTACACTCTGCTTTTGTTTACAAAAAAAAAAAAGAATAAACCTGTACAAATGCTGAATCCTTACTATGGGTTACCAGCCGTTTTTTTATATTTCATTTAAGATTGGAGAAAGCGGGGAGATGTCCTGAGCTTGTATATTTGTTGGGAAGTTTAATTATCAATATATGCATCCTCAGGATCGCTTGCAGCTCTGTGTGAGAAGATTGGGGTATATGACCTGCAAATGTCATTGTTTCCACTTTATAGGGTATGTATGTGCGTTTAAGAGTGTGAGTGTCGGTCAGCGCCGCATGTTGCCGTTGCGGCGAAGATGGAGCACTCTTTTTGCCTGTTGGAGTCCCGCAGAATGCAATCCTATCCAGCTGGCAGCTGACCGGTAATCCCTCACATATGACCTGAAAGCACTAAGTCTGCCAGAACAAGACCCTCACGATAAATGAAGAAACGAAAATGAAGTGTAAATTTAAGGGCTCTTTTTCTTAGACACAACATTAATGAGAACTTGGGAAATCAACAAGATGTCAATGTTGCGGAGCAGATCAACTGTCTCATAGCACTTCTATATTTTTATTGTTTTATTTGACCTTATATACAGACAGCCATATTTGATTTTAGTTATCATTATATTCATTATTTGTTTCTTCTGCTAAGTAAGCGAGCTGTATCTCCCACTAAGTGAGAATAACTACCTTTTTTGTCTGGCCTCCTCTGCACGGGTTTCTGTTTAAAATTGTTCTCTTTTACCAGCTTTCATAACCTACATGACGTAATGCAAAACGAACACCATATTGTTTGTACACATCAAATAATTGAATTTCAGTTACACATATGTAACCTGCCACAACGTAAACGTAAAGCATTCTGATATCAACCTAAAAGATTGATTTCTTTTGTTTGGCAGAAAGTATCAGATACAAACCAGGCTATAGCTTTCATTGGCCACCTACATGGCAATGGCACAGCCCTATTGCTGAGTGAATGAGAAGGCCCCAGATAGAGCGATGATGCATTAGTAAATGTGAAAGAAGTGGTGTTTTTTTTTTCATATACTATAGACGTCCTTTTGATATACTATAGTTATCTTTAGGTGGAATTGTGTAGCTCTTTTGGACCAGTTTGTCGCGTAAGAGTAAGACAGCCTTGATTCTCGCTGCGTCTTTCTTCTCAGATCAAGACGCGTCAGTCGTTTCCACAAAAGCGATAAAAGCACCAGCTCCCGGCAGCATCTCGTCTATTTACACGTATAGGTAACACATGACTGAGTCGAATGTCAGAAAGAATCAAGGAGAGCGCACTGAGTGGCTCGCTGCCCATCCATCAGCCTTTCCTTATCGCAGGTATCGAATGCGAGATCCATCTGAAAAGCCTGTACAGCGTCGAGCCTGTCGAAGGCTATTTGTCAGAGGATCCAAACTCTCGTCAACGCGGGCGAGGCACGTTGACAGGAAACACACATGAACGAGAAAAAAAAAGAGCGAGACAGGAAGAGGGAAGGAGAGACTCGAAAAGTTGGTTGTTGGTGAAACCCGGTGTCCTTTTTGTCTCGAAAGCACCCCAATCGAAGCAGGTTGACTCGCTCTTGTTCCTTGCCGCCTCCGTAGCCCTGCCTGCGCTGGCGCGATTGGAGATTTAATCGACATCGATCGGCGTCCCAAGTTTGCGGACGACATCTGGCTGCATAGAACACAACAGAAAGGCGGCGAATACAAGAAGGATCAGTGCCACCCGTTGCCCATATGAGAGAGTGTCTTTTTTTTGTCTCTTCAATTTCAGGCATATAAGCTTTCCTTTATCCGATTGTGTTCTGTCCTTTCGGGTATTATTCGCTGGGCCACCACCCTTATATCTGTGCGCTAGATTCGCCCATGTTCGATGCTCGCTCCTTCCACTTCTTCGCACCGTTTAAAACCTTGTCGCATACGTCGCTTTCAGGAGGTGTGCTCTTTTCAATATGTGGCTTAAAATAAAAAATGCCTTACGGGAAAATGACAAACTAAGAGGTGGCGTAGGTGCTTTCCTTTGTTGATAAACGTTCCTCAGGCGTCACATCACATGATTTTCATAAGCTCTGCTTGAGGCTCCTTACCTAATGATTGCCTGACTACTAGTACTACTACTAGTACTACTACTAACTACTACTACTACTACTACTGCTACTACTACTACAACTAATAATAATAATATAAAACAATTGGGGTTTAACATCTCAAAACCCCATATGATTATGACATACGCTGTAGTGGAGGGCTCCGGAAATTTCAAGCACCTGTGTTTCTATACCATGCCTTTAAATACAAGTACACGGGCCTCAGACATTTTCTTCTCCACCGAAAATGCAACCGCCACAGCAGGGACTCGAGCCCCGACCTTCGGGTTAGCAGTAGCGCGTCATTATCACTAGAGCACCACCGTGGAGCATGACCAGGGACATACATGAGGCTTTAAGCACAAGAGAAAAGCAGCTGGGGTTTTCGCGGACTAATCGCCTTAAAGAAACTTCACTAGTGACTTTTTTGTGCATATCGCGAGTCGAAATAGGAGCCGAAAAATTTAAACTTAGAGTAGGATAGCTTGAATAAACAATACAAAGTGCCTCAGATAGGCTGGACAATCTTTCAATAGGACGTATCTATATTTGTCAAATGGGCTTGTCACTCTTGCCGAGCTAGTTTTGAAGAGCTTAGTGTTGTCGTCACGTCCATTGGTGGCGCGTGTCACTGTTAGTAATCAGTAATTGATTAGCAACATTCTTATAAAGTCGGTTTATTTGATTATTTACATAACGTAACCACACAACCTGTCTGCAACAAGTACTGCTCTTACCACCGTGTAGCAGAGTATTCAACGGTAGCTTTGTACGATTGAAAAAGAAAATGTTATCACTTTGATGTTTCTAACGCATAAAATCACCCTAATTTACGCAGACTAATTAAAAACCTGGTAGTTCGAAGCGTTATAGTCAAATTTTATGTTAAACGGCATGCAGAATAATTAGTACTTTTTTTCTGGCAAGCGTCACCTTTATGAAAAGTCATTTTATACAAGTATTCAGAAGTTTCATAAGCGAGGGGGCGAAAATATAGTGCAAGTGAACGCTTCAAAGGTCAACTAATAAATTTTGCTTGTTTGCTTTTAAAGGATAACTAAGCTGAATAATTGCAGCCGAATTCTATCAAGTCATCGTGAATTCCGTGATCGGAGATTACTTCCCAAACAATATAGAATAATTTGAATACTTCCATTAGTTGCACATTGCCACCTACTTGTTCGAACCATTTCCTATCTTTTACACATTATATTTAACAATAAATGGCTGTTTTTAATGCTTGCAATAAATGCACAGGGTTTAATTACTTGAAAGCGAACGGGGCTTTGGGTTTTTGGCATAGTCTTCGCTAGATCGAACGTATACTGCTACTGCCATGAACTGACTATTCAGTATTTTCCAAGAAGTTATGCCTTTTATTGCTTTCTCTACAAAATAGACGCAGTTCCAAAAATTGAGTTCTGCATAGCCTTAGTTTCTGTTATTTAAATCAATTTCTTTCGTCTATTTACTATCAACTGTACGCAAATATGGCTGTCAGACGGCGTTCTTTTTCGAAAACTAAATTGTATTGTCCACTGTACTGTAGCTTTCAATGTAGTGGCTATTTCTCATTGTGGCTTCTATCACTCATTCAAGCTGCTCACCCCGACGTTTCTGCAGCAGGAATTTCCGGAGGTTGCATGTATGGACGTCAACCTCTTTACAGCAAAACAGTTAGAACAGAACAAAACAGACATATCTTTAGAATATTTAGGGTTGCATTCAACAAACGGACATTGAAGAAAAAACGAGCCAGTCATGTCATACCAGATAATATAGTGTAGCAAACATCAAAGGACGCCCTCTCATTCGAAACAGTCATCTGCGCTACTTCGTGCCCTCATGATATCATTCTCTTAAAGTTTTGTAAAAAAATTGCTTTTAAACTCTCATAGAAATGATAATGACGACGACAACGCATTTGCTTCGTCGCGGACGGGAGGCTGCGAAAACGACACGGAAGCGATATTTTGCAATCTTCCTTACAAAACTCTATTTACACTGTTGTAAGCCATCTACCTTGGGCACATTACATGCTTCGTGATATCGCTGTCAAGTCAGAAATTTTTTTCGTCCTCAAATGAGTCTCAAATCTTGTCGTCCATCTACCTTGGGCACATCATCAGTGCTTAATGTCTGAATTTTTTTCTTGTAATGTCCCTTATTCACTCAGGCATGCTCGGGTATTCAATACTTTTTCTCCGTGCTTTCATAGGAAATGCTTTACGTCAAGTTTATTTTTGTTTGTACTACAATAAATTCAGCTTAACAATTTATTAACGTTGGGCCTTCGGTTCTGCTGACGCAATAGATAAATTCATTCTTCCCTGATTTATTACAAGCGCATTCTCCCCTAGCGCAAGTCGCCTTGCAAATAGCACACTGCACTTTCATTCATGAAGTCTACTTGTTTTTCAGAAAATCTCCCACTGTTGCACTCAATATTGTCTAAGCAGTCGGTTACGGGAAACATGTTAACCTATGCGACATTGGCATGAATTTCTGACGCCAGCTTTCAGAGTGACCTTAGTGTGAGTTTTGTCGCACCTGTAGTTAAGTGTTGTGAATAACCCACACAAAATAACAATGTAGAAATGCGGTTCCGTAAGTGCACGCCAAAGCACATCGAAGGCTAAAACCTTCGCAATACCGTTTCTGAAGCTTTGGGTGAAAAAAAAGTTCATAAAAGTTCGAGGACCTTACAATTCAATTCATACAAAATCAAATTCATGAAAACTATACTAAGCCTTACCTCAGTTGATTGCGTCTCACTCTTTCCTTTGATTACAGTGTATTCGACAAGCCGCCAGTCTAAACGCTGTTGCTCCAGGAATTCGGAAGGGAAGCGCGGCTTAGCGGCAGGCTCCCTGGCTGATAGGGGCGTGCGCCCAATGCAACATGTCCCCGCAGCAGGAACGTAACGAGAAATGCATCGTATCCCTAGGTTTCACATGACGAGTGAAAAGAATTTGGCATATACAAGAGCACTATATCACAACGAAAGCGGAGAATTCCACGCTTATGCATAACATCCGTGCTCACGGGGATTCGGGGAGACACCACGCCGCTTCTGGCGTGATGAGCCTATCACGACGGCTGCGTCAACGCAGCTGAATGCTCGTGACGACCGCACCCTAAAGATTAATGCACCCCTCTCTGTCATACTTCGAAGTGCGTGTGACGTGAAAGCCGTTGACAGGAGGTAGTCACGTGAACTGGGGAAGTGCTGTTGCTGGGCAACGTAAATGAGTTCGAACATACAGGTGCGGGCACAGAAATATGGCCTCACCGGGAACATAGTGTTTAGAAAAAATTTCATATAATTTCACCGTGAAAACACTTGCACAGACATTAAGACGAATAGGCTAACTTAGAGAAAGTCGCCGGAAAGTAGACAAACTTTTCATGTGATTGTGCGCACATTCTCCCATTTCGCATGACTGTGGGGAAATCATGAGGACGTCTAAAACGCACTAATAGTTCTGGCTCTATCTAACAGCGCCAAGAATGATTTAGATGCTTCATAGTATTCTTATTATGCCATAAATATGTTCCGAAAAACTCTCCACTGTCTTCCTAATGCGGTCAAACTTTTATTTCAGTTTCTGCTTTTCCTGATCACGTTACGGTAATGTAGACATTGAGTCACTTCTATAGTACGTAATAAATACAGTTTTTATTTTAATCTTTTCATAGAGCCTTTTGAAGCTTGTGCGGAGTTTCTAAAGGGTGTCATGAGGTGTTGCCTCAACTCAGAGTCAGAGTAAGAATAAAGAAAGGTAGGCGTAGCACGCAGGACAAGACAAAGCAATGCTGACGCAATTCGTCTTGCCCGACCTGGTACCGCTATCTTCGTTGCCATTCACTCTAAGTAGAGCGAAACTCTCAGATGTCCTTCTATACCAAGTCGCCAAGAACTGCTATACATTTGCACATTTCCAGAGGAGTACTTTTTTAGCAGGTGAACAGTATATAGCCCGCATAGGAAGAAATTTAACTGCGGAGCTCTTATAGCTCTTTCTGCGTCCAAGTTGTGGAAATTTGAATTATCGTCATCTAAATCGCCACGCAGTCTCTTCTTAATCCTCGGCAATACGTTTATTCACCTCCAGCATCCTTTCACAACACGTGCGCCGATTTCTTCGGCGTCAGGACGTTAACAAGCCTTACGGACCGAGATAACGAATATACGAAGCGAAAGGAGACACTGGTCGCGTGACATAACATCACGAAGACCTGCCTACATGACAAGTCTCCGTAAAAAGCACGCAACACGGGTCCCGGCCGTTACATGTTTTTTTTACTTATTTATAGATACTGAGATCTTAGCAGGCTGCTTATACATTAAAAAGTACATTAACGCAAATTTCGGACTGTCGTCAAACATTTGTAAGAATTTAAAATAAAAAAGTCTGGTGATGAACAAATGAAATCGCACAAGAAATTCATAACATGTTAAGATGTTTTTTTTCAAACAAAACTAAATACTTTCGAGAAACTACAATAGTATTGAGAATATTTCAGTTCGTATAACTCCGGGAAAAAAAGAATATTTAAAACAGTTATTCCTGTGGTAAATGTAACTATCAGGTTAAAGGCATGCCTTTGCCTCGTTTCATAACCTGTTGAGAGAGAAAAATAATTCTAAGTGTTGACGTTATAATGACCATTTACGAGGTGATATAAAAATTTTAATCGGCACACATGGTCACGTTCCGTGAAACCACGTGAATCTGCTCAAACGGCATGTTCCCACAAAACCCACGTATTTAAAAGAGAGCAGTGGGGGGAGGCAGCTTTTTTCAACTGTATGAACACCGTTGAGCTTTTCGCTTCAGTCTTGCGTCGTAATGCACTGAAACTTGCCTATTTATAGTAATGATACTCAATGATGTCAATAGTTTTAAACCGTAAATACAGCGCAGGTTCATTGCCCTGCCAAAGCCAGCGCATAAAAACATGGGCTCTCTTGACAGCTTGTGTTTTTATTGCGCTCTAAGGGCGCCAGACGAATCAGAAAAGCATAGCTGTTTTGAAAACAAACAGCATTTACACATTTGACATCACATGTGCTGTGCTCAGGCTGTTCTGTATGGTGGTGAAAATTATAAGTTAGTGAACTTTCAAATAAGTGGTTCTTGAAATTCTGTAAAGGGAGCGTTTGCTGTACTTTGCCGGTAGTTTGGCATGAATTACATGCGATAGTTTTGTTGGGGATCATTGCCTTCTTTAGTTGACTATAGGCCACAGAAGTAAAAGTTTAAAGCACATGTGTATCATAGTCGAGCAGCGCATCAGTTTGACCTCATCGTTCACTAGTATGGTGCCTACATTTCTCGCATGCGCTTGAGGAACCATCTCTCGTGAAACCATCTCACAGGGTCCCTTACGAATACGCCTAAGTGAACTATTAAGCAAAACCATCCTTTCTTTATCTTTTAAGTCAATATTTGCAGCCTCCCGTGTCCCCGTGCGAAAGCTTTCAGTAGATAACGCAGTTTTGGAATGCCTCGGGGTCGCGATCACTGTAAGCTTTCTGCAGTGCCTCCAGGATTGGTCCAACTTTGACCAAGCATTGACGCCATGTGATGACTTGACGATGTGATGTCACGTTGTCTGACATAAAAACTGACGTTATGATAATTTTTACAATGACTCAAGGTTTTTTTTTTGATCCGATGGAGGCGGAAATGTTGTAGGTCCTTGTACTCAGATTTGGGTGCACGTTAAAGAACCCCAGGTGGTCGAAATTTCCGGAGCCCTCCACTACGGTGTCTCTCATAATCATCAGTGGTTTTGAAACGTTAACACCCACATATCGATCAATCAATCAATCAATCAATCAAGTTTTTGGTGATCGCTGACGTCGCGATTACGTCATGGGGTGAAGTCATCATGCGATAATACGGTTTCACATCAGTCATGTTGACACCACTGACAACAAATGCGGTACGCCAGTCAATTTTCACCTTTGTTTAGGCATTGAAGGCTTTGGCTTAAAACGACAATGTTGAGAGGGCTTCACCTTCCGTCAGCAGTACGCTCTAAGAAGTTTAGCTCTTCTTTTACACTAGTGAATAGCACTGTCTTTAGAGAAACACGTTCACGTTTTTTCGATAGTCACATTTACTCTTTTTAGGAGCATGAGTGAGACGAAAAGATTATCATCTTGGCTCCACAAGGAAAGTGCTATCACTGTGGCACTCTAATGTATAAAAGGCCACTCAAAAGGCACTTATGTTCTTAGAATGCAGTTTGTGTGTTTGTATATATATTATAGAGCTATATCAGCTCTACTACAACTGCTACTACCTATATTACTTCAATTCTACTACTACCAATCTCGCCAAAATTACTGCATATACTAATACTTCTATACTTTCCAACCTACTAAAATCACTGCTAATACTGCCACTTTTACTGCTGATACTACTGTTATGACTACTACTACAACTATACAAACTTTCAAACGAAGCTCCTATCGTCATATATCACCCACTTACGCCAGAGCTAGGTAATACTCCAGTCTACTAGGCACGCCACGTGTCTGTATATTGCCGTGCCTCTATACTAAGTTCCGTCGACAACGACCACATCGCCGATTGCGACACAACCACGTGGGCTTGCCACAACTCTTCGCTACTCTACCGCGAAGCAAGCTTAAGTTCATTAATTGCCATTTACTGCTCCATGTGTCGTCTCAAGATACCACCAAAGGCAAAAGTAGAAGCTCAACGTTTTTTTTCTTACAGACTTCGAACGCGATTGATGCTTCCTAACGAACCACAATCGCCGGCAGTAAGGCATTCCTTTTCTTGGCAGCATCTCCGCTCCAAGCTTATTAGTGAAGGAAGGCATACTCACAGGGTAGCTGTTTTACTTTTTTTTGCGCACCAACTGAATTGCCTGCTGCTGCAAGCGACCTTTTCATCACTATTATAGCGCCCACACGCTAGGACATAAGAAAGGAAAAGCGAGCGGCTTGTGATAGTATTGCGAGCACACGCCTTCAGGACTTCATTAGGTTCTCATTCAGAATGCACCTCTCTTTCAGTGCGGCCTGTGTGTCTCCTTTTTGTCATTAATATTTTTTCGAACCCTCGGCGATGATCAAGATTTGTCTACCGTTATTTATTCAAAGCGTTTGCATTTTGCCCCTACGGTGCTTTTATTTTCCTGGATAAGTGCTAATATTGTTGCTAAATTACAAACCTAAATATTCGGCCTTGGGTCTCACCGTCTTGCGAACGGAACTTGCGACGTCACAAGTAGTGTTCTACTGAACCAAGTTCCACCGTCCATTGAGTAGGGTTCCGCCAAACCGCCACTCAAGGGATTGAATTCATATGGAAGAACGCTGGTTTCGTTCCAACAAACGAAAAAAAATTGCACTTAGATGCCACTGCAAGACACTACATTTATTTGGTAGGGCGAATGCATCGAATGCGCTTTGAGCATCTGGCAGGTATGGACTATGTTCAGGCCACCACAGTCTTCAAGCCGACATTTGTTTTCCTGACGAGAGGCGCACCAAAAAGGTATCTTGTCTCGTAGTAAGTAGCTACTATTTGGCAAGGAAAGAGACAGAGAGAGAGAGCAAATATAATTTGGCTATACGGTGGCCGAAAATCCTAGCCCCACGGGCAAAGGCTCATCGCGATGTTACAGGCAAGCGAAGAGGGCTTGTCATCTTCACGAAGAGACAGTATCAGTGTGGGACCGAAGAAGCCATCACTGCAGCAGAAGCAAGACCTGCAGCAGAGGATTTCTGAGATAAAAGCAGTGGCTATTCGCGCGAAGCTAATGTTTGAACTTTGAGAAGTTAGATCATAACGCCAGCCAGTTTAGAATTTTTTAGGGGCGTAGCTCCTTATGGTGTGGGTTGGTCCATCATCCGATGATGTATGTAGCCACCGGTGGCACATACCCGAAAGAGCGTTCCTTAGAATGTCTGCTGGATAGCAGCACTTGCATACACGATGAAAAGTTGTGAGATGGCTGTATTTGGAGAGTTCACTACATAGACGGACGGACGGACGAATGCACATACAAATAGACGGATGGACTGATGGATGCATAGACAGATAGAGGGGCAGACGCACAGATGGACGGAAGGACGGATGGACGAACAGACAGACAGAGAGATGGCCGTAAGAACAGACGCACGGACGGATGCAGGGACGAACGCATCGACAGACGGAAGCAAAAAAGAATGGGCGGAAGAAAGCACGGACGCACTGACGAACGTTTGGCCCCACCAATCATAATTCTTCCATGGATATGCTGTTATTTTTTTTATCGCCCCGGCATATTAAGGCGCACGTTCACTTAGGTCAATCATTTTCGTGGGAGCTACTTTGCAGCTATTCCCCCCAAAAGTTCCTCGTGAGAGTCCTACACAAAGTTACCACCAGTGACCTTTTCTTGCCTCCACTGTAACAAAATCATCACGGACTTCCTCCGGTGAAAACACACACACACACACACACACGCACACACGAACACACACACACACACGTGCGCACACGCACACACGCACGCACACGCACACACACACACACACACACGATCCCACAGGTACATGAAAGATATTAAGTACTTTTCTAGTTCCCATCCTGAGCCTATTACGGCCGAGTTGCAAAGCACGCTACTGACGAAGCGGGAAACGTGCGTTTTCGGATCTCCCTGGGAGTAAGCACTGACTGATTCCTGGAGCTTGGGCAGGCTACCTTCAGTCCTACCTTGTTCTTACCCACGATGAAGCGATGACAACGAAATAAAAGGAGTCCATATCAGGTCCTGTCTCGTATCAGAATTGAGCAACTTCTGTTAGCGAGCATGCGCCTACAGCTTGAAGCTGAACTTCCCTGATCAAGCGTGCATCGTTGTTCCGATAAATTATGGATTCTTTTCCGGAAGACAGATTGCGATGTGACCTGTCAAGGGACATCTAGTGCTGCTGTAGTCAGCCGGGTTTAGCTGGTCATTACTTTTGCTCTTTGCCTTTCGGTAGGCTTTTACATTTTTATTACCCTGCACTTATGATGGCCCAAGTTCGCTCTTTTGCAACGCGAAGCTGCAATTGTTGCTTCACACTCGCTATGAGGCAGAGAAGTGCGATAGAATGAATGTATTCAAACTTCGTTTTTAATGTTACGCCCACTATATTAATAGCCTATTCCTAGCTCTCCTTTGAGAAACATCCCCCATATTTATCTTGGCAAAATACTTTCCTTAAAGCAGCATTAGCACCTAAAATTTGCAATCTATTTTTTTCTGTTTAACTCAGTTGCTAACGATACACCTATCATGAATGGAAAGGTATTTTTGCCGTATCACGCGATAGTTATTCAATTAGCAAAGGGTTTATACCAACCAGCCCCACCGCCGTTAATCTAGTGGCTAAGGTACTCGGCTGCTTACCCGCAGGTCGCAGGATCTAATTCCGGCTGCGGTGGCTGCATTTCCGATGGAGGCGAAAATGTTTCAGGCTCGTGTACGTCATATTTAGGTGCACGTTAAAGAAGACCAGATGTCGAGTATATCCAGAGTCCCCTACTACGGCGTCTCTCATAATCACGTCGTGGTTGTGGGACGGCAACCCGAGATATATAAAAAAAAAGAAATGAAACCACCCAGACGCAGTTTTGCCTTCATAGTCGCTGACTGGAAACGGGACTCGGCATGGGTTCGGTGTAAATATAACCACCTATATACGTGAGGTTATAAACAGTGAGCAAGACGTTGACCATTCTTTTTAACGAAGGCTCCCCTCCGAGACATTGTTAATAAGCGTGAAAACGCACATTCAGCAATATATCAGTTGTGATAGCGTCGTGATATGACTGTGTCTCACGCATATTCACAATATGCCTAATCATGCATAATACATTTTCAAGTCGACTCCCGAAAATGCATTGCCCGACACTAGGCTATGTATACTCGCTCAACACTGTCACATCTTTCTATTTAAAACGTCAGCTATCGAGATAGTACTTCGCAAGGATCGTGGCAGCCAACCCAAACGCGTGACGAAAGGGGCGGACGCTTGTTTAAAAGAAAACGCAGGAGCGTATCGCGTGCGGTGCTGCGAAAAAACACTTTGAATTTGATTTAAATACTTTACTTGCTGACAATTAGAGATGATGCTTGGTGTGCACACAAACCTATCCGATAATTTATCTCGGCCTGCAAAGTTTGTGTCAGTATTTTTAATGGCATATTTATGCGACATTCATGCTATATATTTAATTTGTGCACACTATTCTTGCTGACATCCGCGAGGTGACCACAAAGCCTGAAGCCTTCACAGCTCATTGATTGGGCTTTTCCCCTGGGTCTCCCACTGACAATTTTTCTTGCCGCAAATGCATACAATGACTGAATGAATGAATGAATGAATGAATGAATGAATATAATGAAATGATGAATATAATGAATGGTTGAATGACATGATATGAATGACTTGTTTTCAGATTCATTTAATTTCTTGGGTTTTTGGTGCTGTTTTTACCGCTGCTCATCTCTCGTGCAGCGAACTGGAGACCGTTTTACCTATTTTCACAGTACCTCAAGTATCCTGTAGCTAACCAGAATTCTTTGCTGCTGCTTCACTTTGTAAGTAAGCATAGACAAATTCCACTTTCCTTTTAACGAAGCTTTTTTTCAGCGTCATTGTAGAGTAGGATATCATTTCCCTACGACACATGTTTTCTATAACCGATAAAGCGATATGTTCAACAAGACAGTGGCTATTTGGGAGCTGAAAGAGAAACTGTTGCACAATTCTCAATGTTCAAAGGATTACCCAATTTAGTAGGTAAACTCTTCAGCCCTTTAAAACAAGGAGCTTGCTGCGGTAAGATTTTTATTTTGGCCCATAATGTGTTCCTATGGTGCAGTAACACATACTCTTGCACGTACTTCATCAACATTCTCCACAGCCACTTCTACAACTGACCTGCCTCACGCAGTTGCCTTTCAGAGAGTGGACAAAAGATCGGCATTCGGCCTGGCGTAAGACTCGAGTGCAACCCGACAACAGTGTCTTCGCTACTTCATGGTTCGAATGTTAGGTGTTCTTGATGAAAAGATGTCTAGTACACAAGCTTGAAACACTCTTGAGAACACATAATCACAATGACAGCTCTCGCTGTGGTTACATACCTGCAGCCAAAGACTTGAACGTATACTGCCCACGAGAGTCCTCACACGTGCAGAATTAATTCGGTTAGGGAAGCGAAACGACCGTGGGTACCGAAGTGAACAAGCCCGCATCATGAGCAGCTCCCATAATTTAGCAACCCATTCCTGCAACCTTTCTTGTCTTCTGTGCATAGCAACCCTTTCTTGTCTTTTGTGCATTGTTGAACAATAAAGAATTCGCAGCGTGCGCGTTAACTAAAAGCCTATATCTCCTGTCTCTTATTCCCCTTAGCATCTATTGGCATGTACGTTGAGCGCTATCTTTTATTGTTCAACAACGCACAGAAGAAATCTCTCTCCGGTACCACCTTGGAGGTCAAAATGTAATACTAGCTACACTCTACAACTACTACTACAGCTACGTGGGACAGCTACGAGCGAGGGTGCCGCTATAAGGAGCTTCGCCCCTAAAACTAAAGGCCGAAATGCTAACCAGTCTAGGACTGGCATGCTACCCTACACTGGAGAAATTAAGGGATGGGGAAATGCATCATGGCATTTTTATCTATCTATCTATCTATCTATCTATCTATCTATCTATCTATCTATCTATCTATCTATCTATATCTATCTATCTGTGTGTGTGTGCGCGTGTGTGTGTGTCCGTGTGTGTGTGCGCGCGTGCAAGGCCTTCTGCTCAGAGTTAACGTTAACAGTTTTCACATGTTTTTAAGGCGTAACCTGTAAAAACAACGTTCTCACGCAGTTGTCAGAACAATATAAAAACCATGAGCCCCTTTATCGAGTAATTATAAAATGACTTCAGAATCGGAGATTATTACCTGAAACATTGATCGATGCAACTACTTTGGTTCATCTGATACGCAGGAGCGGAAATACTTAGGTCTGCTTAACTGCTCTTTCTTTTTTTCTGGTTGCGATAAACCACAATGGAAGCTATGCAGGGACGAATGACGCTAAAGAGAAAGGTTTCGTAACAGGGCACCATGAGCTTGATCGCACGTGGCGAAACATGATCACCTATTTCAACTGCGATTACTAATGCCAGAGTGTGGCTGTCTTTGTAATGCCAACAGAAAGCAGAGCGTAGTGTCGCCATCTGACAGCCCCTTTTGATGAGAAGGGAACCTGGTTCAAACGCCGCTCGTGAATGATGACGACTAATAGTCAATACCCTGCTTCCCGTGGTTAGACTTAAAAGGGCGGTTACCGGCAGCTCCTGAGCAAGTGAGGACGCGTATTTGTACATAAATACATCTGTTGAAATGAAGACTTCGTGTGCCAGTAGTAAGCACTTGCGTGGGAGTAGGACTACGAGGTTTAGCTCAAATATATTACCAAAGTCTTTTGTCCATGGGATGCGACTAGCTCATAGGTTGTGTCATGAGCAAATTCTGAGACTCATGCTAGGGTTGCTAATGACTCAATCCAGCGTAGTTTTGAAGGTTCCAGAAAACCGGTAATGCACGCTCCAATGTGTTTTATTTCAGCATACAGCGCAGTACACGCGTCTATACATTCTTGGTACAAAAGCATTAGACTTACCACATGCTCTTGTTCTGGTAACATTAATTTAGAGATCTTCATCATTCCTAATTATGTGATAACTTGAACAAACTTGCGGATTTCATTGTGTAACATTTTTTACAGATGCGTGAAAAGGATCCGAACATAGACAATGACAGGCTGTAGGTTTCTAAAGAGAAATCATTAGATTCCTCATTAAAGGCAAAAAAACCTGTGGCTGTGGTGGCAACGCCATGGATGAACAAAATCATCATGTCAGCACGCAATATTATGATTTCATTGTGCCATCACTAGCAATGTCACATATTCTCATCATCAAACTGATATGGTATCTTTGTTAGTAATCATTTATTTCCTACACATGTTTCTAAAAGATTCAAGGAACGTGAAACTTATGATTTCTTTAATCAGTTATTACCTCACCCAAGCTATAATGACGCCCTGTCCAGTTTCCCGTGTGAATTTTCTCTTTTTTTTTGTCCTGTCATTGCTTCCTGTATACAGCGACAGGAAAGCGGAAGCTTTCATAAAGGTTAAAGTTATTGTCCTTCTCTCATTTCTACATGCCTTGACTAAACCAAAATACCAGTTCTTCCAGTTTTGTTGCTTCGTAGTTCGATGCGTTTAACGATATTACATGTTAGCGACTATCTATAGCTCATGTTCATAAGGTATATTTAGTGTGGTTACTGAGGATAACTGAATGGTCTACCTCATGCAGATGTATGGCATAGAAAACTAAACACGTTGTAATAAAGCAGCGTCAACAACCTCGCATGAGGCAGCAGCTGCAGCTGCATGACCTGTTGATTTTTATGGGGTCGCTTTTTCTTATAAATAATTTGTTTCATGGTCAATCCCGCAGAGTAGGTGTGAGCCATAAATATAGACAATCATCATCGTAAAAGTTGGAGCCGCTCCACGTGGAAAAAAACGATAGTGATGAACATCTAAAAACTGCAAAATGAAAAGTGGCTTCATTCCGTACCTCAGTGCACCTCTGGAGAAGGAGATCAGAAAAGTTTAAGCACCACGGGGTGCAGACAGCACCAGAATGTTTGGCCGGCTTCGCGATTGTTATAACTTTTCTGTTACGATTACACGCAGCACAAGAGCATTCAAGCTTGTTCTATAACTTACGCGAGCAACAGAGGTTGGAAGTGCAATTATTGATGCATAGAGCATTTTTCGTTAGAGATATGGGAATGCTTTGTTATATTTGAAACTCGTAACGCGTAATAATGGTAAGGTAATAAGGCGTCGAGTGCACAAAGCCAATCGGATGGTAAACGTCCACTGTAGCACTGTTTATTTAGTTGTCGAAGATAGAAAACTACTAAATTTGAAAAAGAAAAAAATATTTATTCGGGGTTTCATATTTAGAAACCAAGATATGGTTATGAGAAATTCTACTGGAAGGCTGTGGAAATTTTGACCAACTAGTTGTGCTGAATGTGCATTCAAGTCTACGTAGATGGGCATCAAGTATATTGCGTCCAACGAAATCACCGCGGCCAGCATTCGATCGCCTTCGGGTCACCACTCGAGCACGAGTGCCATTGCACCATCTCGGCTGGTAAAACAGCGGTAAAGTTATGAGCTAAATATGGTGGCATCGAAAGCTGTTTCAAGGGAGACTACGAGCGCTCACCCTATCGGAAAAAAACGAATGGTGGGCATGGTGGAAACCACCACCCACCATTATAGTGGATTAATGTAGTGGGTGAATGGTGGGAATACTGCCAGTCTGAATGCCAGGGACTTTGGGCAGGGTGTGGCGGTACAATGAACACAAATTGCAGGAAGTACAAAAAAAAAAAAAAAAATATTGAACAGATTATACAGTGGTACAAAAAAAGGAACGCGTTGATTCACATAGAAAGGAAACTGGAAATGCAGGCCACAATTGCCGTGCCCATACAAGGCTATACTGAAAACTGCACGAAGTAGTGCTCAGCAGGTTTTGCTGTTGTGAAAAAAAAAAAAAAAAAAACAGTTCAAGTACAAGAATAGTCAGCAACAATTCAAAAAGTACATCCGGGCATGTTAGTTACAAGCGTGGCAAATTGTAAGGCAAATATTTTGTCTAAAAGTGCACAAGAACAAAGGCACTGTAAAGGAAATGGGAGTGTAGCTATCAGAAAGATGGAGCCAGGTAACGCACGAGAAGAAATGATTTCAGATCGACACTTCCAGAGCCTCCTGGTGGCAATTTGTTCCCCTCGTTGATTGCGCGGGGAAAAAAGGAGTTACCGATATATGTTAGTAGACAGAGAAGCTCATCAATTCTTTAGGGTGGGAGGAGCGCGTTTCGCGGCGCAAAAATTGGTTAATGTATTGGTTTTCCGAATTGCTAGCTTGTCATTATATATGAGGAGAAACAACTTCATTCTTTCATGGTAACGTCTCCATTGCAAAGTTTTCAGCTTAGCGCTTTCCAAAAGAGCTGATGGAGATGTGTCGTGTCGGTAGGCATTAAACACGAACCGTACAGATTTTCGCTGTATTGATTCAAGTTTATCAATGTTAGCTTGTGTGTGGGGGTCCCATACAGGCGACGCGTATTCAAGTAATGGTATTACGTACGTTTTATATGCGAGTAGCTTAGTCTCGCGGGTTGCTTTAGCTAGCGTCCTTCGTAAATAACCTAGTTTTCTCAAAGCCTTTTTTTCAATGTAAGCTATGTGATCGTTCACCTTAAATCAGATGTGATTACAAGGCCAAGGTACGTATATTGCGAAACGAATGATAAGGAGTGATTGCCTAGGTTGTATCGGAATTTTAAAGGATCTTTTTTGAGGGTTATGGTCATCGCAACAGTTTTTTTGGGGTTTATGTTCATTTGCCATTTCGTACACCAGTCTTGAATTTTAGATAAAGAATCGTTAAAAGAAGCTGGTCGCTAGGATCATTCACTTCTTGATAAAGCACGCAGTCATCTGCGAAAAGCCTTATCTTAACTGGTATATCGCGGACAATGTCATTTATAAAAACCAAAAAGAAAGAGGCCCCAGGACGGATCCCTGAGGTATGCCGGGATTTGAACTGGCGCGGATGGCGAGGTTGGTTCCACCAACTGTGACGCACTGGTACCTGCAGCTCAAGTATGCTTCGATCCAGGCTAATAAAGAGTCATTTTTCAGAATCGCCTTGAATTTGATTAGAAGCTTACGGTGTGACACGCGGTCAAACGCTTTCTCAAAGTCTAGAAATAATATATCAATTTGGCTTTGTTTGTCCAGACCAGAGGCAAGGTCATGTACCATTTCGAGTAGCTGCGTAACCGTCGATAAGCCGCGTCGGAAGCCATGCTGGCGACTGTCTATTATGTTGTTGCTTCGATAAACGCGGAAAGGGTGCTTGAATATTATGTGTTCCAGAACTTTAACACATGCGCATAACAACGATATCGGTCTGTACGCGGAAGGTATGTACTGGTTTGCCTTTTTTGGTATGGGAGTTATTTTGGCGTAACGCCAGTCATGAGGAAGTTCTGCTCGAGAAAGAGATTTCCGAAAGATTAGGTTTAGGTACGTAGAACACCATTCTGCGTAGCGCACCAGAAAAGCATTAGTATGTTGTCGATCCCACTAGATTTCTTATCATCTAACTTGAGCAGAAGGGAAAATACGCCCTCTTCATCTATTTCTATATTGTCAATCGGTGGCAAATCACCAAACAAAAGAAATTCAGGTTCCGTGCCATTATCATCAGTGAAAACTGAACAGAAGTATTCATTGAGTATGCGCGCTGTTTCTGAGCTGTTGGTCACCGCATTGCCGTCTAAGACAAGAGTAGGTGCCGATTTTTTATTTGGTGACAGATACCTCCAAAATTTCGCCGGGGACGAAGAAATAAACTTTTTTAGTTGCACGTTTTGATAATGAGTTTTAGCGTCAGCAATACAGTTTTTAAGCTGCAATCTCAGTGCGCAAACCAAGTTGCTTGTGGACGCTTCGTTGCGCCGTTTTCAGTTTTTGTTTTACTTTTTTAAGTCTTCGTCCCAAGCGTACTATCTCTTTGGTTATCCAGGGTTAGTGTTCCGTATTATTTTACGCTTACGTGGTACAAATTCGTCAATGCACTTTGTCACAAGGTTTTTGAAAAAGTTCCACAGGTGATTAACCGAGTGCTTATCCGACTCGTAGAGGGATACAAAGTGTGCGAAAGAGCTGTCTAGTACGTCAAGTACGTCAACATCACTTGCACGTGCAAACACAGGAACAAAGTTTCTCGCTTTGTCACCTTGTGGATACAGCTTAATTGCATATCCAGGCATACAATTTTGTGGTCGATATACCCTCTAAGATTCGGATAGTTGGATTTCGCTGTAATACCCTGTGGTTGACCAAGAATAGATCCAAGACTGATTGTTTGGTACCTTGGACTCGAGTAGGTGCAGAACAAGTTGTGTTAAATCATGAAACAACACAAGATCAAGAATATGTTCAGCCTCATTTGAAAGCGCATAGGGAAAGTCATTGTCCCAGGCAACGTGGGGAACGTTAAAGTCTCCAACAAGCATTAGATTACTGGAGTGATTTCTATAAGGCAATAAAAAGTTATTAAGCCTTTCGTAGAAAGATATGTCTGAACTAGGGGGCCTATAGAAACCGCCAATTATCAATGCACATTCTTTCAAGATAACCTTCACGACAACACATTCGATTCCTATGATGTCGGGCAGTCTCAACAACTCCAGCGAGTCCTTGAATATAATCGCAACTCCGCCACCACGCGTATCTCTATCGTTTCGAAGGATGCAGTAACCCGAGGGTGTAATTTCGTAATCACCAATGTCGCTGTTAAGCCATGTTTCTGTGATTACTATAATTTCTGGATTGTGCGCGATGGACTATGCTTTCCAAATCGGTTGTTTTATTTACGATGCTGCGAGCATTAATGTTTAGGCAAGTAAACTTTCTGTGTGACTGTGTGGTCACGCATCTTTTTGCCTTGCCCTAGATCGGCGTTTTGAAACTGATACTCTAGTCATTGTTCGTCGTCCCATTCAAATAGCTCATCATCAATTCTAATTTTATCGTGCACGAGTCTGACTTTCCTTCCCGATTTGCGTAGGTCAGCCGTGCTATCCCAGAGCTGTTTTCTTATTTGCCTAGTGGCAGCGGAGAAGTCTTCAGACACTGACATGCGCTTTCCTTTTAGCTTAAAACAGTTTTGTAGAACGGTTATTTTTTCACGATGGTCGAACAATTTACAGTATCACAGGGCGAGGTTTATTTGGTTGGCGACGCCCCATTCTGTGTAATCTTTCTACTGAGTGTACTTCTACTCCCAAAGTATCTTTAAAAAGCTCAGTAACGACCTTCTCGCTTGGACAACGGTTGATTCATTATCGCTTTCCGGAATACCAAATACCACAAGGTTGTTGCGTCTTGCTTTCGGTCCTTCTAAATCCACAAGCCTTTTTTCAAGGCACTGCACAGTTTTTTCGATTTTGTCAACTTGTTTGCAGCTTGGATTCAATGGCGTTAGCCTTTCTTGTATAAGTTTCTGACCATCCAGTAATTGTTTGAGAAGTTCCCGCGGTACTAGGTCCGGGATTGAGCTCTACGTCTCCGCACAACATTAGCAAAGACCGTACAAGATCCCATGTATTCACAAAAAAAGCATGTAGACAGCTTGGGCACGTCAGCTGTATAAAACAACGATTGCTTGTTTTAACTGAGGAGTAATCGACACCAACCTTACAAAGAACAGGAATGGGTTTGACATGACGCCGTTCCGATGCCAGCCGGACGTGCCCACTGCGCGGGTGTTTGCTGCAAGCCGTCCTTTTATAGCCATAGTCGATGCAGTCGAGGCGCCATCATGCGGTTGTAGAAAGATTCAGCACGTGCGGTTCTGGTCATGGGTAAGCTGCTGATACGGGAGCGTGATGGCATTTATCTTCGTCTGCGTAGTCGATGCGCTGGCCGCCGTAGACACCACAGGCAGAATACCTGTACAAAGAAACAGGAATGGGTTTGACATGACGCCGTTCCGATGCCAGCCGACGTGCCCACTGCGCGGGTGTTGCTGCAGCCGTCCTTTTATAGCCATAGTCGATGCAGTCGAGGCGCCATCATGCGGTTGTAGAAAGATTCAGCACGTGCGGTTCTTGGTCATGGGTAAGCTGCTGATACGGGAGCGTGATGGCATTTATCTTCGTCTGCGTAGTCGATGCGCTGGCCGCCGTAGACACCACAGGCAGGAATACCTGTACAAAGAACAGGAATGGGTTTGACATGACGCCGTTCCGATGCCAGCCGACGTGCCACTTTGACGTCAGAATCACCGTGACGAGCTGCCACAAAAAATAAAGAATTCTATAAAAACGGTATAAAAACACCCGTCCCGTAAAAAAAAAAACAAGGCGCCACGGAGGATCGAACGTGCAACCTGCGGATTCCCATTCGAAGACGCTAACCACTGCGCCACACCAACATGACGTTGATTGCGTGTTAAATACTTAGTTGCCATACAAACTTAAAGTTCAACTTTGTTATGTTTGTCGTGTACACAGCATGGACAAGATCTACACATGCTACTAAATATTGCACATTTATTAAACACAAGCAACTGCGGCCTGTAACGATTGCCACTATGTTAATGACACTAGTGCTATTTTTTGCAATTCACAGCTTCAAGAAAAAAAACCAAGTGGACTGGGGAGCAGCGACAGTTTACCGGCGGGGTCTGCCAAGTTTAATATCCGTTTCGCGCTCGTTCTAAAGGGCAACATCTGTTCACGCTTTATGACGCTTCTAGGCTCATTCCATAGATACGCCCGCCTAATTTATTTGATTGAGTATTGGGATGCTTTTCGCGCAATGTAGAGGGCGGTCTCGCCAGCGCAATGCTGTAGCTCTTTCGCTAAAGCAACAACTACATAACGGCTTGGCCAAAACGAATGCAGTGTGCCGGAAACATTACGCTATCATATTGGTTCACCAAGCACACGAATCGCCACGTCTGAGTTCTCGTACAAAAGCTAGAGAAGTGCCGACGAGTGTGACCGGCGGCTGTCGGTGAGAAGACACTTAATTACGTTCTCTGGGAGTGCTTTAATCGCGTCGCATCGATGTTTGTTGCTTCTTGAGCGGACACCATACACAATGAAAAATGCTTCATTTAGGTTAATTGATGCGATATAGCTGCGCTGTATTGTCATACTTATTCGTCGTAATCATGTATTCTGAAACCTGAAAGCACGGATAACACAATTGTACGGGCTCGGTCAGTAGGCCTAACCTTTGGTGGAAATCATGGTGGTAGAACATGTAGTGTACAGATCCAGCTTTGTACACTATATAAATGCACGCCATTATAAGCCCACCCATATCTGCTTACTGCTTCCCAGCATCATTTAACCATATGGTGTAGTAGCGCAATTTTTACGGGGACGAAGAGGACAAGAACACACGACACTCGTGTCGTGTGTTCTTGTCCTCTTCGTCCCCGTGAAAATTGCGCTACTACACCATATGGTTTAATGATGTCTCACCAACTAGCCCAGCTCTCAACCCTACTGTGCTTCCCAGCATTATCGCGATGGCGGGCAGAGCTTCTCAGCTTGGTACACCATGTGGCCCACCATAACAAGCAGCACCCCCATCTGCTTAGTGCTTCCCAGCATTATCGCAATGGTGGGAAGAGTTTCTCAACTTGGTACACCATGTAGCCCACCATAATAAGCACCACCCACCATATGCTTAGGGCTTCCCAGCATTATCGCAATGGTAGGCAGAGTGTCCATTATTGCCCACTATCTAGCCTCTGCTTTCCACCATCATTTCCACTTTACCCATCATCTGTACACCATCCCACCCAGTATGTCCCAGCATAACACACCATATTTTCCACTACGTCCCACCATAGCCATCATAATATCCACCATGCCCACTATTATTTCCACCATGCCCACTATTATTTCCACTACTCCCACCATGTTTTCCAGTATCCACCATGGCAATTTTTCCGATAGGGTCAGTGTGAAGCGCGGACGATAAATTTTGGCACTGTAACTTTGGGCGCAGATTCTCCAAATTACTTTTCAACTAGACCCTAATCATTGTGAAACGTCAATACAGTTTGCAGTGCTGGCTATGCAATTTTATAAACATGATGTGTGCACCTTCATGATACTTCCGTAACGTCGGTTTAACATCAATTGTTGTTAGTTGGCATCCGCTGAAGTTGATTGTGTAGCAGTGTTCAGGGCTGCCATCGCCGTGAGCACCAGCACTTTATGTCAGTTTATCGCTTATGGTGTTGCTAATACGCATGTTCCTGTTGACGTCGTTGCCCCGGTGCAAACAACTTAACAACTAATTATGTAAACATGTGAGACTGCTCAGTTTGTGTCTGTGCGTGAAACATTTGTACATAAATTAGCGTTGTTAAATCATGTGACAATAGAAAAATTACTACATGGACTGTACCCTTCTCTCAAAATGCCTCGCATAACGTCGGATCGCATCTTCTTTGTCAATATATGTTACCCTTCCATGCTAATTTGGATCACGCCAAGTTCATGAGGTGATCTCAAAAGAACTCAGACGTAAGCGGTTAGATAGATATCTAGATACATAGATATATGACACAACCACGTGGGCTTGCCACAACTCTTCGCTACTCTACCGCGAAGCAAGCTTAAGTTCATTAATTGCCATTTACTGCTCCATGGTGTCTCAAGATACCACCAAAGGCAAAAGTAGAAGCTCAACGTTTTTTTTTTCTTACAGACTTCGAACGCGATGGATGCTTCCTAACGAACCACAATTGCCGGCAGTAAGGCATTCCGACCGTGTACTGCAAGCCAAATGTGCTTGCAGTACACGCAAAAATGCTTCTAAATAATAAATAGATACCACGTGATATTGTGTCAGAAGTAAATAGTTAACTAGAGTACTTCGTACTCTAGTTATGTACTATGTAATAGCTTCGTACTATGTAATAGCTTAAAGCCATTTCATGAGCCTGACATTTGATGAGGCCATATTGACAAAAATTATACGCTGTGTAAGGAAGATAATTTACCTATTTGTAATACTTCGCACTCGCCTACGCGGGAGCATAAAGCCGTTCCATGGACCTCACACTTCATCAGTGACTTCTTTGTGTTTAAAAAAATCGGCAGATCCCACGTATTGTGTAAATCGATGATATGCGAAGCACAAATCAGGAATGTTGAAATGTCACTTTAATACCTTTGAAATCAGCACAACGTTACGACGGGAACATGAATTATGCCGTACCTGACTTTCATGCCATGATTATCATGTTTGGATATGTCACATACATTTGGTGTCCCATCACCTCAACAAATTTGGCATATGTGAAGCTAGCGAAACGAACACGAGCGCACAATGAACAAAGCGTGTAGTCATGACTAGTCATAACATGAAAATCATGACATGCACATCATGATTTCTACTTTATGGCCTGTCAATTATGTTCGCCATGCAGTCATTTCATACCATACCAGTTTTGCAAAATGTCATGTGAACAGAACCACCACAAGAGCATCAAGACAATGACATAAAATCATTATATTCATGATATACATGTCCTGATTGTCATGTTATGACTAGTCAATTATGCTAGCCATACAGTCATGTTATGCCGTGCCCATTTTGGTATCGATGTTATTATCGAGTCGGCCAGGAGAGCTAAAAGTCGTAGGCGGCTAGATAGACAGATAGCTAAATAAGCTTAAATTGGCCGAAGTTCGCTGAAAAATGCTTCGCTATATAAGAGTGGTTACAATTCAGAGAACTAGGTACTCTACTTTGGGAGAGTACAAAGTGCCTCCGTGGAGTCACACTTATGAGGCCCTGCTAATGCAATGGCAGCCCAACAACGAGGCGAATAGTGTTATGAGAACATATAGTAAACAATGGTGTTTATGGAAATTTATTTTCACGAACAGTGAACATCAAGTGCAATCCAATAAACATCGCGATGGAACACAACATCCACAGACACACCGGTTATTGTAACAGAACGTTATGTTTACATATGTACACGGAACACAACACCAAATATTGTTACTAAAATATCTGTTTACATATGTAGATTACAAGGTAAACGAAAAACACACAAATGAATTGTAAAGATCAGCTACATTAAAATCATGTTAAGATCTAAAAACTACAAAGCCTGTTTGGTTGGTTGGTCATGTTTGCGAAGGTTGCTGAATGAAGTTGGTCACGTTTTCTGGGAGTTTACTTCGCGGTCAAAGAAGGGCCTGTTACCCTTTGACTCTTATCACAGCAAGCTAGTGTAAAGGGCGATAGCTAATTCCTGTTTTAGTTTACCACTCAGCAAAATATGTCCACAAAAATGGAACGCAGTTTCCGGAATCAAGTAATACGCCTACTCAATTCGGGTTACCTGGAAAGATTGCTTGTGGCACTTGGCAGTACCATGTTAAAGAAGTCAAAGAGGTTAAGTGTCACCAAACGGCGGAAACAAGGCCAACAAAAACGGTTGTATCCACGCCCTATGTGCACAAGATGTCGCACACTTTGATGAAGATTAGGCTCAAGCACAGAGTAACGTTGTTCTCACGTTTCCCCGCAACTGGCAAACTGTGTCCCATGATAAAAAGTCGTGAAAGAAGGGGAACAAGAACGGCTGCACCAAAAAACATGCCACGTCTTTCTACTGTGTACTTCAGGGGTTGTTTACATAATACTATGACCTACGTAAAAGTGTACATCGGCCAGACGGGTCGTTGTTTAAATGATCGCACCGATAACATGCGATGTCCTTGAAGGTTCTCGCAGATAGCACGCACTTGTCAATGCACTGCAGGGATTGGGTGCTCTACAGTTTGGCAGTATGGGAATTCTAGGCAAACCTAAACACAGAATAGCCAGAGAAATTAGGGGAGCAGAACAGACTAGGCGAACAAAAGCACGTGTCTCAGTGTTCCTTTGGTAGCACTACCGAAAAAGAGATGTTTTCTGAGCAGTTGCAATCGATGAACATACCTTTTTTTTTTGGGGGGGGGGGGGTGGCATCTTGAAGTTTGTGTTGGTTGCGCCTGCGCGTTTCCGTGTTCGGGCAATCAATGTTTTCTAATAAAACTTCGTTGTAAGTTGAGCACTTTTATTGTCAAGAGCTTCCTTCCTTCTAACTTGTGCGCTCATTTTGCACACTACCAGAACCAGGCAGGCTGAAAACAATCTTTCCAAGTCTCTTGCCAGACGAACAAAAAAGGGCATGACCAGTGTCGAAGGAATTCCTCCTCACCTAGAAAGAAGCGTTGTTCCGACAAAAGAGATAGTATGTTCTTTTACAGTCGCTTCAAAATCGGGAAGAGAGCGCGACGGCGATGACCTGCTGAAACAGCCTCACAGCGATTGCGCCAAAGACCAGTATGCACACCAACAATGAGAAGGCAGGCCAAGCGGCCTCAAGAACATGCCCAGAAGAAGCAAAGCGATTTACTCAAGGCCGCGAATATTCCAGCTTGCTGGCCCTCCAGAAAACACGAGCAACGACACATTGTCTCAAAACATGCAAATTAATTCCGTAGGGGCAGTTCGGGCATGTTGCTGACTGTACATTCTCCACCTTTTCTGGTGGTCAATGATAGGAAGAACACCCCACTCAGCCGCCACATGAAGTCCCGGAGGTGGCCAGGCAGAAATGATGCCGTCAGCGCGCTCCAAGACACACGACTAGAGTGGGTGTGGCGTGCCGGTAGAAGTAACGGGAGCGACAAAGCGGCTGATGTGTCAATGATAGAAATGTCGAACACATCTACCTCAGGGCAAGTAGACGGGATATGACGAAAAAACGCGACAACTGTTGCCTAAAATAAAGGAAGTGTTACTGATTGTGGGCCTTGATTAAAGTACACATGGCATTAAATACCGTAGACGTATGCCTAGAAAATTATATGCCAGAGATCGCGCGGGCAATTCCTCTCCATGTACGAGGTGCAACAGGAAGCGCGGGGCCAGTAGCCGGCAGCGTACTGATACCGAAGGGAAAGCAAAGCCTCCCTGGGAACGCTGCTGTCCTAACGCCGCACGAGAAACCAACGCAGCACCACCGGACCAAAAAAGCAAATAAAGCACTGTAAAAACTTCACGATGCGTAAAGGCGGCTGCTCCACGTAAGAAAAGTACCAAATGTAACAGCAGAATACTGTCTGCGCAAGGTACCTCCACTCAAGAAGCTCGAAGTCGGAATCCCGTGCGTTCTCAATTTTTTGTTTCACTTCATCAAGGGTGTTTGACCAAACGGAGTTACAAACATCGTAATGGTTGTATAGAATTCCTAAATTGCGAAGAGGTGCAGCCGGCTGAAGAAGATATGTGGAGCTAATTCTGAAATTCAAACAGCTGATTAAGAAATACCGGGATTTTGAGAAGCTTAGCGCGGCATCTGAGATGTCACCATACTGAAAGAATAAACGCAGGCTATGTGAAAGACTATCTTCATTTGAAAGGTACTGCGTTTTATTGTCAGCAAAAACTGTGACTTTCGCGGCACTTCTGCCCGGATGCGCAAGACCCCGGACACGTGAATCTGCTTTTAGAGCATAAAAAATGACTCATGGCTGAGGACAAATAGAACAGAAGACAATAGACATTCCTGATGGACCCCACATGTAATAAAAAAGACAGCACTCTCCCAATCGTCTAGAAGTAGTGTGCTTTTTATACCAGAGTAGGTGTTTCTAGTTAAATCTCACCCCCCCCGCCCCCCCCCCAAAAAAACAGAAAAACCAGAGGCTGTGAGCACTTTAAGGATATACGTGTGCTCTAGCAGGTCAAATGCTTTCTCTTGGCCCAAAAAGACAAGCGCAGATCGCGACAGAGTATAGACCGTGATATCCCGGGTGGTAAAGGACAAGCTGTGTATTTCTCGTCATGGCAATTATAAAGCCTGGGGATGACCCACGAGAGTGTTCAACAGAGCTCTCAAATGTTGAACGATCACTGTCACGAATATCTTATAGTCAAGGTTTAGAAGCGTGATAGGTCTCCAATCTTCAGAACTAACACAGAAAGCGTCCGCTTTTGGAATTAGTACATATCGGCTCGCTTTTGGAATTAGTACATATCGGCCATCTCGAAAACTTGATGGAAAGACACCATCCTCGAAACATTGTCGGATAAACGCGCTTAAGGCTGTACCAAGCTCATTTCAAAATGACAAGTAAAATTCAACTGGAAAACCGTCTGACCCAGGGTCCGTCCCCCGCTTCATAGATAGTAGTGCTGTCTTTACCTCAGCGGGTGATGGAGGGACTTGCAGAGAATCAGCAGCTTGTTGAGGAACGCAAGGAAAACCTCCAAGCATAGGCGGTATTATATCACAGTTTGTCCGCATGGCCGAACATGACATCTCTTCGAAATGCG
>NW_023614008.1:0-41755 GCF_013339725.1 Rhipicephalus microplus | reverse complement strand
CCCCGCCCCCCCCCCAAAAAAACAGAAAAACCAGAGGCTGTGAGCACTTTAAGGATATACGTGTGCTCTAGCAGGTCAAATGCTTTCTCTTGGCCCAAAAGACAAGCGCAGATCGCGACAGAGTATAGACCGTGATATCCCGGGTGGTAAAGGACAAGCTGTGTATTTCTCGTCATGGCAATTATAAAGCCTGGGGATGACCCACGAGAGTGTTCAACAGAGCTCTCAAATGTTGAACGATCACTGTCACGAATATCTTATAGTCAAGGTTTAGAAGCGTGATAGGTCTCCAATCTTCAGAGCTAACACAGAAAGCGTCCGCTTTTGGAATTAGTACGTATCGGCTCGCTTTTGGAATTAGTACATATCGGCCATCTCGAAAACTTGATAAAAAGACACCATCCTCGAAACATCGTCGGATAAACGCGCTTAAGGCTGTACCAAGCTCATTTCAAAATGACAAGTAAAATTCAACTGGAAAACCGTCTGACCCAGGGTCCGTCCCCCGCTTCATAGATAGTAGTGCTGTCTTTACCTCAGCGGGTGATGGAGGGACTTGCAGAGAATCAGGAGCTTGTTGAGGAACGCAAGGAAAACCTCCAAGCATAGGCGGTATTATATCACAGTTTGTCCGCATGGCCGAACATGACATCTCTTCGAAATGCGCAAAAAAAAAAACACGAGACAGAGAAAGATCAAAATTGAAAATCGGTTGGTTGATGTTTGATTAGTGGTTGCGTAATTTGATGATGAACATCAAGTACAGAAGTCAGCAGGAGAGCGTATGTCACCGAGATTTGCTCACTCTTTTAAATATTTAGTACATTTCTCATATTCCAGCATGGATTGTAACAGTAAACCACCACCAAGACAACCGTTGTACTGCTGCGGAGATAATGTGCCAGCTGTAAAAATCCCAATTTTCCAAAGAGCAACTGCATGCAGTAACAATAAAGATTTTGTGGTTCGTTCTGCATCAATTCTTGACCCCAACTCCCAACTGCACGCAGACGTTCGTGAAAGAGATGTGCCGAAGCTTTATTTATTTGCAGGGAGACCTATCTGTTCGTTGCTAATTTGTGTATTTCATACTTCACCTTGGCGCGCGTTTTAGCATTAACTTGAACAGCAGTGTGATACTGAAGAAAGTTAAGAGTAGCCACTCCCCATCAATAAGATCAGTTAAAGACAGAAAATAGGTAAAAACCACTCTATATTGCCAAATAATGCGCATAAATTCTAATGGAGGAAATACGTAATCGTCGAAATCCTAAAGAGGTGCTGCTGCCCCAGCGTGCAGCTCGCGGCAGTTCGCGCGTACGAAATGCACATGTTAGAATAGGCACGCTAAAATACCCATGCAACGTTTACGTGCGAAAGCGCATTGTCTTCAAACAGCTGAGAATAGGCGACACAAATAAGCGAAATTGCTCACAGCACACGCATGTGCGTGAAACATACGTAGGTTTCCAAAGCCGAAGGCAGCCCCGTCGAGCTGGTATAGGCAAATTCAGGTGAGCGGAACATCAGTGGTTCACGGGGAAGCACTAAAGCGGCGCACAAACACACGTTAAACTTTCTTGTGGAACGGCGAACCACGAACCGAATTCGCAGCCGAAAGCGCTCGCTGTGGTTTTCTCGAGTTCATGAAGCCCTACAAAATATTCGCTGATCAAATGCATGCGCAAACGAATGCATATGGCACAATAAATTTTCAAGATTCTGGTGACGGTCAAAAAAGAAAAAAAACTCACTTTGGTGCAGTGGCGCCGTGGTGCAATGGGTAAACATCTGCTTCACGTGCATGCGCTCCCGAATTCGATTCCAGTGCTGAGTGTGCTTTGCATGTTATTCGCGCAGATGTAGACGATTGTGGTACTAATAGTTTTCTAATTACATATAGTCTTGATATCCAACGCATTATCGGCGAGAAACCGCTCCCGATTGTGTAGAATAATGTCTTTTTTTTCGCCACCGCGTCAGGGCCGTATCTTGCCAGGAAAAATTGACTTAATATCCCGGTTATTCTGAAGGCCACTTAGAATCGGGCAGCTTTCTCTGGGACACGGCTACGGAGCCGCGTAGAAGCGGCTTGATTTGACTTGATTTCCTGCCTGCAGGCGTGTAGTCTAGCCAGGATTTGACTGAGAGGGTACGCACTAAAGAAAGCGAAAGCATGGGTGTCGCACAAGGAAGTTACTTGACACACCATCTGACGAGCGGAGAACTGGCTTCACAGAGCCCCACGAAACAGTTTAATGATATCTGAGCGCCGTGTTTCGTTGACTAAGACTATTGTGAATACTTTGATCTTTTGTTTTCTATTTCGGAACATCAGCGAATGTGTTCTATTCATAGTAGCGATTTCTCAAGGCCTACCGTTCCCTGACGAGCATTGACTCTTCATTTTCCGCTACTCTGCTCTTGGCTTCACCGACTAGAGGTCACTGGCGGCAGGAACTTCGGTATGCACACTTTTGTACGCGAGAAATAGCTGGGGTCGTTTGTTAGGCTAATGATGAGTAATGGTTGTATCGCCGAAAAGAATGAAGTTCCTTAGTTGCACGGCGCTCAATATTTTGAGTCGAAATATAAAAGAAAGTATTATAAATAAGACCTAAATACAAATTAGTTCGGAAGAAATACATGGCTCATGTCTATATACTGCAAACTCAAAGGAAGAGAAGGAAAGCAAAGGCTGCGAACAACATGCATGCCTTAAAGAGTCGCGTTTTTTTTTTTTTTTTGGAGGGGGGCTGCTAGAATAATAAAGAAACACCTTGTTTGAATTTTTAGGGGCGAAGCTTTTTATAGCGGCACCCGTTCGTTTTCCGTAGTAGTAACAAGTATTTTTGACCTCCAAGGTGGTGCCGATGAGAGACTTCTTCTGTGTGTTGTTGAACAATAAAAAATAGTGCTCAATGTACATGTCACTGACGTTTGCTCACTCTTTTGAATATTGAGTACAGTTTTCATATTTCAGCATGGATTTTTAATAGTGAACCACGAAAAAGACAACCAGTGTACTGCTGTGGAGATAATGTACCAGCTATAAATATCCCCATTTTCGAAAGAGCAACTGCATGCAGTAACAATAAAGATTTTGTGATTCGTTCTGCATCATTTCTCGACCCCAACTGCACGCAGACGTTCGCGAAAAAGATGTGCCGAAGCTTTATTGATTTGGAGGGAGAGCTACCTGTTCGTTGCTAAGTTGTGTACGTCATACTTCACCTTGGCGCGCGTTTGAGCATTAACTTGAACAGCGGTGGGATACTGAATAAAGTTAAGAGTAGCCCCTTCCCATAAATAAGATCAGTTAAAGACTTAAAATCGGTAAAAACCACTCTATATTGCGAAATAATGTGCATAAATTCTAATTGCGGAAATAAGTAATCGTCGAAGTCTTAAAGAGGTGCTGCTGCCCCAGCGTGTAGCTCGCGGAAGTTCGCGCGTACGAAATGTACATGTTAGAGTAGGCACGCTGAAATACCCATGCAACGTTTACGTGCGAAAGCGCATTGTCTTCAAACAGCTGAGAATAGGCGACACAAATAAGCGAAATTGCTCACAGCACAGGCATGTGCGTGAAACATACGTAGGTTTCGACGGCCGAAGGCAGCCCTGTCGCGCTGGTATACGCAAATTTAGGTGAGCGGAAGACCCGTGGTTCACGGGGGGTTCGTGCGTCGCTTCCTAAAGCACGCACGAACACACGTTAAACGTTTTTGTGGAACAGCGAACCACGTACCGAATTCGTAGCCGAAAGCGCTCGCTGTAGTTTTCTCGAGTTCATGAAGCCCTACAAAATATTCGCTGATCAAATTCATGCGCAAACAAATGCCTATGGCAGAATAAATTTTCAAGGTTCCGCCGACGGTTAAAAAAAAAAACTCACTTCTGTGCAGTGGCGCCGTGGTGCAATGGGTAAACATATGCTTCACATACATGAAGTCCCGAATTCGATTCCAGTGCTGAGTGTGCTTTGCATGTTATTCGCGCAGATGTAGATGATTGTGGTACTTATAGTTTTCTAATTACCTATAGTATTGATATCCACTGCACTATCGGCGAGAAACCACTCTCGATTGCGTAGAATAATGTCTTTTCTTTTTTTTTCCGCCACCGCGTCAGGGCAAGGCCGCCAACGGAAATGTCACGCCTAACTGCAGGCCGTATCTTGCCAGGAAGAAATTGACCTAATATCCCGGCTATTCTGAAGGCCATTTCAAATAAGGCCGGTTTCTCTGGAACACAGCTACGGAGCGGCTTGATTTGATTTGATTTCTTGTCTGCAGGCGTGTAGTCTAGCCAGGATTTGACTGAGAGGGTAGGTACTAAAGAAAGCGAAAGCATGGGTGTCGCACAAAGAAGTTACTTGACACACCATCTTATGAGCAGAGCACTGGCTTCACGGAGCCCCACGAGAGACAGTATAATGATATCTGAGCGCCCCTGTTTGTTGACTAATACTATTGTGAATACTTTGGTCTTTTGTTTTCTATTTCGGAACATCAAAGAACGTGTTCTATTCATAGTAGCACTTTCTCAAAGCCTTCCTATCCCTGACGAGTATTGACTCTTCATTTTTCGCTACTCTGCTCTTGGCTTCACCGAATGGAGGTCACTGGCGGCAGGAACTTTGGTATTTACAATTTTGTACGCGAGGAATGGCTGGGTCGTTTGTTAGGCTAATAATGAGTAATGATTCTATCGCCGAAAAGAACGAAGTTCCTTAGTTGTATGGCGCTCATTATTTTGTGTCAATTTATTAAAGAAAATATTGTAAAGAAGGCGCAAATACAAATTAGTTCGGAAGAAATACATGGGTCATGTCTACTGCAAACTCAAAGGAAGAGAAGAAAAGCAAAGGCTGCGAACAGCATGCCTTAACAAGTCACGTTTTTTTTTTTTTTTTTTAGGGGGGGGGGTTGCTAGACTAATGAAGAAACACCTTGTTTGAATTTTTTTTTGTCGACGGATTACCCGCAAATCAATAAGATACAGTATCACTTGTGCAAAATTTCATTAAATCGGCATGAATATCTTCGGAAAATGAAAATCAAGTAAAATAAAAAGAATGGCCAATCTTCATAAGATTCACAGTTCATTTTATGAACGTCGAACGCGACTGATACGAATGCGAACCGGGGGCATAATTACATTCACTGTAGTATTAGTAGTACACTGGTTCTGTTTACAGAAATGAGAGATGGATATAAATATATCTCGCTCTTATAATAAAAGTGGTTTTACGAATTGAGCGATGCATCCTGAGACGACAAGACGACAAATGAAATCTTTCTTCCTTTCTTTCTTTCTTTCTTTCTTTCTTTCTTTCTTTCTTTCTTTCTTTCTTTCTTTCTTTCTTTCTTTCTTTCTTTTTTTTCTTTCTTTCCTTCTTTCTTTCTCTCTTTCTTCCCTTCTTTCTTTCTTTCTTTTGTTGTTAAAATAGTATCGCAAGCACTAATCTATGACGGTGAAAGCGGATTTAAAGCTAAACGCTCGCTTGAGGCACCGTTTGTTATGAGCAGGAAGAAATAGCATTTAGTTTAATACAGAAGCTTTTTCCCGTCTTCAAGCACTCAATAATAGTTCTTCAAAAGAACGCAGCAGATACGGTTCTGCGTAGCAACAATCTTCTGGCAGTTAGTGATGATATATGTGTTAGATCTTGCAGTCAATATACTTAAGCTGTAATCACCGTTCTTAAGCTAAACGCATTTATCAGTTTTCTGGTAGAAACCCTAAAAGCTGTAAATGGCGTTCGTTCTACTTTTCACTCACTATTTTTAATCTCCATGCTTGCTGTGTATCAGGCTTTGCGGAGTTCCTGTTGTCGAAAGTTCTAAATTTACTCATGCGCTGAACTTGTAAAGTAGTGCACCTGCATTCTAGTAAATATCTGCACTCAAAATAAACACGGATCATCTAAGTTACTTTTACCATGTGACCTATAGCGGAATAATAAGCAGGTAAAAGGCGGAGACACAACAAAAAATGAAAACAACTCGAAAGGTGTTTTTTCTATGCTTTTTTAGTTACGCCCTTTTTGGTAAACCACTGCTCAATTCACAAACGTTTTTATTTCTAAGTAAGCTCTGCTTGTCTTTGACCCGTAGCCTTCAATATATTGCCTAGCGTCGGCATTGGCCCAAACTTTGTCTTGTGAGTGTACTATCCTAACAGTTCCTTGAAAATATGGCCAATGAGGCAGAATTCACCATTACCTGTTTTCCTGTACAGTGTTGGCTCCATTCCTCACTTTTTCGTTTTCAATAGTTAGTCCCACCTTCCGTAAAGTTTTACATCATATTCTTCAGGAATCACTTTGGTCAATAAATGATGATTTTCTGGATGAGTGCACTATATGGTTGAAGATTGTTATGAAAAAAGGCTCCCAGAGGACAGCGAACAATAAGAATCCAGAAATAGTTAAGTGCCCCGGGAATTCTGAGGAATGATTAACTTGCCCGTGTGTTTAGATTTGGGTGCACGTTAAAGAACCCCAGGTGGTCGAAATTTCCGGAGCCCTCCACTACGGCGTCTCTCATAATCATACGGTGGTTTTGAACGTTTAACCCCACAAATCAATCAATCAATCAATCAATCAATCAATCAATCAATGATTAGATCGTTCTTATTGATGGAGTCATTATAAAGAAATTTGAAACAGAATAAGAAGCCCAGACGTGACTTCAATTATAATTGCGCAGTGAACCCGACGGGGGGCGAAACGTGCCAGCAACCTAACCGATCGACGAATAAATGGTAACGTCGAGGACGCAGGAAGTACACGGCGACAGCGGCTGGCGAATGCGGATTAAACCATTGGTGCGTCCTGCAGCCGAGGGTCCTGCAGCCACGAGTGCACTAAGTTACGCGCCGGGGCCGGGGACCCGGCCTTTTCCCCTTCCTCCTTCTTACTTGTTCGGTGTGCTCCACTCCCCACTGTCGTGTTCTCCTCTGGGCAGACACGCGCAGCAGAACAGGTGCTACCACCGTACCATGCCCGTTTCTCTCGTTCTCCCTAATTACTCGCTGATTTGTCTTCATTAGAAAGCGAATCGGTGGCCACCTCCACCCTTCCAAAAACCTTCCACCTCCACTTCAGCAACTCTGTCGATGACGAAAGAGGAGAAAAAGGGGCCGCGTTTCAGGGGGTGATTGCTGACAGCGTTGGGAAGGGACCATCTCATTTCGAAAAGCTAAGCAGGTGGTGAGTCTTTTGGGCATCGTGCAGAAACCCTGTGCTGCCACACATCTCTGCCCCCTCTCCCAGCTGCTTGTCCATACAGCCCGAAACAGTACGTATTTATCATACGCCTGGGATAATTCAAGGTGAATGTAAATGAAAGCTAAACATCCCCTACACCCCCACCCCACTGCACGAATAAGTATGAGAAAAAAATATACAACAAGGGAACAGAAGGAGCAGTAATTAGCACTGCAAACTACGCGAGATAATGAGAATGTAAGTTAGTGTGCTACCTAGCGAGGACGATATGATGCAGTGCCATGGTGCCCCCGATAAAACAGAAAATTAACGGGTGTTCGTAAGCCAGAAAGAAGACAGGGATTTTATGAGTATAGTTTTTTATCCTTATTTCGATAACGATGAGCGGTTCCGATCGATCGCTGATCGTGTCCGCGTGAGACCAGGTGCCGAGTGCGATGGCCACTGTTCGAAAAGAAAGTGATGGAATGGAGGAGCTGGGAGAGGTTGAGATACAGAATTAGGTACTGACTCAACAAGAAAAAAGGAATATTTTCGAGCGTAGGATTAAAAAGTAATGAAAGTTAAGGAATGGGAAGCAGAATATTAAGACGTCCATTGCTTTTTAACGATTTCTTTCATCAATCGGTCTGCTGAGTATCATGCCAAGCGGCGAGCTGCGAAAGTTTTTTGCTTATACCTTTATTACAAGCTCCTTGTTAACGATCCCTTTTAGTCCCTTTAGGTGCCTTGTGCGGTGGCAATTAGTGCTTCAGCTCTTACCAGTCATCGTGTCTGGCTCTCGTGAAGAATGCCTTTGTTTCAGCTCTCATTGTTGTCGTCACAATAGCCTTTCCGAACCAGGTGCTGCTCGCGGAGCAGTTGTATCAGTCCGCTGTGCCTCTGTGAGACGAGAAGAGGCAAGGAAAAAGCAGAGCAAAAAAAAAATAGTTTGTTGTGACTTTGACAATTTTCATGAAAGAGAACTTTTTTCCAGCTCAACGTGGATGGCGTGTCTTGTATAAGAAAAGCTCGAAAGAAAATCGCAACTGAACAATCTCCCCGTGAATGTAAACTACAAAAGACGGAAATTACTACTATATATATATATATATATATATATATATGTATATATATATATATATATATATATATATATATATATATATATATATATATATATATATATATATATATATATATATATGGTAGAAAAATAGGTCGAAAAATGTGCGAAAAGACAAGTTTTACTAACGTTTCGGTAGGTGGGCCTGCCTTCGTCGGAGTGAGAGCCTGCCTTCACTCCGACGAAGGCAGGCCCACCTGCCGAAACGTTAGTAAAACTTGTGTTTTCGCACGTTTGTCGACTTATTTTTCTACTGCATTTTTCACCGGATCCATTGAATTTCACCCCACCATATATATATATGTAGATATATTGTTACGGATGTTATGGGTTTATTTACACTGAAAAATGTCAGCGCTCTACCGTCACTGCCGAATCACCATCGCTTACGTCCTGCTCACGGCTGGTTATTTTTTCAACCACTTTTCTTTCTTTATATTCACATTTCATTTGTATATTGTATATTGTATATACATTTCAATTGTATTTCATATATATATATATATATATATATATATATATATATATATCAATATATATATATATATATATACATATACACGTGGGTGGTAAAGATTGTTGTTTTAAGTACGTCTTAAAGAAAAAAAAAATTTTTAAGGAGTTCATTTCTTTGCCCCCTCGTGATTTGACAAAAAAACTACAAAACAAAAAACAGAGGCCCAGAGGCGTCACTACACGCGCTGCAGTTTAAAAGAAAAAGAAAAATATACGAGCACCGGGATATGCATTGTCGACACTTGCAGTAGGTCTCTGAAACACAAAGGCGTAACAACTGTGACCGTTGTTGGTCTTTATCGATCCTGTGTAAAAACCTATGCGTTCTTTCCGAACGTCTTCCTTTTAGCTTGAGCGACGCGTGACAAGTATTGAGCTGATTGTCTTCGTGGGACATTGCAGTTTCTTGCTATCACATTCATGATTGTGCCTTTTTACGCTTAAGTGTCGTGGGTTGAACCAGCACACTTACAGATAGATACACATAGCAAAAGACTTGGCCATGTAAACTCTGGGCTCTTAATTTGTGGCGCTGAAAATCTTCCACGAAATGGCTCGTCCGTGTTTGTGCTCGACGAAAACAGCTTCTCAGTTTACTGAAGAAACTCTTCGCATCTAAAACGAGGAAGAGTCAAATTTTGTGGCATCAAGCAGCTTTTTTTCACAACACCAACCTCCATGTGGTCTAAAGAAGTAGCGCTCAAGTGACGATCGAAATAAAAAGCTTTTCCCTAGCTGACACGCGAGCCGTTATAAATTGATCTGTAATCTTTAGCGTTCTCGGTAGTGTCTGGATAGCAGTGCACCAGGAACAGCTTCGGAAAAAGCCGCTTCGTGACGTAAAAATGAGGTGGAGGATGCTGCGCTTCAAAGCACCCCAAATCATTGTTAGGTTTCGAGACATGAGTCAGCTTCAACTGCGTTCAGTAGCGCATCAGCTGGCATATCGATCTTGAAGCGTACGTGCCTCTCACCGTCTGAATGCACTGGTGGGTGAATTATAGTGACTTATTTTTATACAGTCCACTCATACACTCTTGTCCGTTTTTTGCTCGTCTTCCAATAGCTCTTTTATTCTGGCTGCGCGGTCTTTAAAGCTGCTTCGATCTTATCAACATGTCTTCATGCTTGGTTTCCGATTAGACAGCGGCACGGCGCAGAAGTGAACTTTGTTCTCTTATTTCATTTGAACTTTCGTCTTGGAGGTTTACATTAGCGATAGCAAATATGAGGTGGTGTGTGTGGGGGGGGAGGGCATTCATGTGCAGCAGTGTGTTGATGAGACAGGGAGCTGTGTGGCTATACTTTTCTGTCATATGTTTTGTGTCATATCGGATTAGTGCAATACCAATACATATAAAAACTACTCTATCCAAAGTAGGCGTTTGCTTTACGCTTTCAGCAATTGTTTGTTTATATAATGTTACTGATGAAACACTACGGAAACAAGTAGATTTAAACATCAGCAGTTACAGAAGGTCCACGGGGCTTATTTACAAATAGTAGGGTATGTATTGTCACAAAGCATGGTGGTTTCGTGGAGCAACCTTGCAAAGGTTTAGCTTATCCGCCAGCTAACGCCGTAAAGTGACAGCTTTTTGGTCAAAAATATATACAACTTGTTTAATCATAATGGTTTCACAAGGATGCCCCTTTGTCGTGAACGAAACAAGGCTCAGTTCTACGTAGAACACAGCCTGATGAAGCTGACAGGCAGTGGAGCCGGTGAAGGCATGGAAAACAATGTTTTAAGTTTTTAACTGTGTTGTAGTAGTTATTAAATGCATGAAATTGAATGAACATGGAAGAGAAACCTTTTGCTGTTGGCGGGAGCTATAAAATTTCGAGCGCAATTAAACGACGCAGGACGAAGAAGCAAAATGCACACCACAAACGCTTTTGATGCTTGTTTCGCGTTGCCTTCCTTTGTCGTTTACTGTTGCTCGAAGTTTTATATCATAATAGGAGGCCAACTAGCCCACTTATAGCTACTTTGTTGCGGCTGGCAATGACTAGGTTTGATCACCGAAGACTTTGACCTACGTCTTCTTTTAATTCATCATCTGTAGCTTTCACAAGGTAGCATATGTATTATGAACACTCATTAGGTAAACACTCTTTAGCTTGTGCCTGTTCTATGAAAACAACACACTCCGTGGTGACAAAATGCTTGTAATGGTGCGAAGACTGCTTTCCAGGATTATTCTCTTGGTTTCCATCCATCTCCCTCATCACTACACGCATGAGATTCCGTTATTTTCTTGACTGTTGCCTTCACAGCAGCGATTCTTTTATATGTATGTTTCTTTGTTCACGTCACCGTGTCGTTTTTTTGTCGGTGGTGAGAAGAAACGAAGAATAACTAAGGTTCTGTCAGAAGCGCCATAGTCGTCAACGAAGTTTTAGCAGCAAATGCTATACAACGATGGCAAAAGCAACATGACTGGAGTAAAAAGCAAGTGCGACAGCAACGAACAACGACGTATGGCCTCACTGTATGAACAACTGATTTTGCCGGTGCTGTTTCTCACGCCCTTATTTTATTTGTATAAGCACCGAAAGAAAGTGTAACCTCGAACCCAGGGCCCGAGACAAAAAAAAATAGGGGTAAACGTGACAGAGGCGTGAGCATTTCAAACACGGTCCCGCACTTTGTCTTCGTGCTCGTATAAATGCTGGAACGGAAGCTTGGCGTTGAGACAAACAAAACCAAGGCATTGTTACTGTCGTCATTGTTCTCTGGAATAGCATTGTCATCAGCGTCGGCAACAGCAATTTGTTTCCTTGTAGGAACACGTACACTCACAGTCTCCAATGCTGTGTTTCGTATTCGTTTCGTTTTAGGCTTTCATACTTTTTCTTCTCTTTGCGTGTGATGTTGTTGAGAGTAAAACTGGGTGGCTCATTTGTTATTCCACTTCCATATATTTTTTGGATAGTTGCCTATTTTCAAGGAACTCAGTTTACAAAATTGTAACCAGATGCTCATTGTGAAGTGAAGATAAAACTGTGATCTATAATTCGTATAAAAGTAGCTGTGTGCATGTACAATTCGCCGCTTATGTGGACTACATGTTATGAAAAATAAAATGGCATGCGCGTTTAGGCCCAGAATCAGAGACCACTGAATTTTACAAGGCGAAACCCAATGATGTGATAAAAAGCGAGACAACTTAATGAAAGCAAATGGGTTACAGGATGATTTAGTGAGAGCACGGAAAGCACCTCTGTGAATGCAGCAAAGAAAAACAGATGCGGGGTTTCGCAATGTTATATGTACAGCAGCGGACCCTTTGTAGAGCACGCAGCTGGCCGGTTTTCGCTCTGTAAAATGACACCGCGAGGTAGTTACGAGCTCTTGCGTGGTCAGCCTGACTACAAGGATGAGCACAATTCTGACACATGATGGCTCATCCCAAAACTACCGCGAGGTGTCACCCCACAGAGCAAAAACGAGCTGGTCGCACGCTCTACACAAAGGTGGCCGCGACTGTACTTCTTATTTTTGTTTCTTTTTCACTTACGATGTGCAGTATATATAGTTTACTTCTTTCATATTGGTACTCCAGATTGAACCACTGGCGAACAAGCATCACATCCAGCTCTGATGGCTAGAAAATGAGAACACAGATTGCCGCGGTGTTTACCAGCCTCTTAATTTGTACCACCTCTTAGCGAGCTCTGAGGTTGTTCATGATTATGAAGATGATGATAAAGGTGGTCGTGATGGAAACTTTACTTGTCAATAAATATGGCGCAGTTTAGTTGAAGCAGATGCAACACTACTAGACTCATTTCACAAAGTGGGGCTTGTTGTAGCAGACGTCGTTGGGCTAGTAATGCTTCTATCACCACAAAGAAAAGGCTGCAACAATGATAAAGCGGGGCGAGTGGAGGTCTAAGAACTGCGTTAAAGTTCGAACTGTGCCAATAGACGATGAAAATTACATTTTGTTTCTGTTACTGTTGTATTTATGGCACTCCCGTGCTACCATTTTAATTTGTTTCAATTTTGACTCACGATATAACCCTGACCATTATAGACGGTTATTTCAACTTCCCATCAGGCACGATCACCGGTTGGTTCGTGGTATTTAACGTCCCCAAGGGACTCAGGCTACAAAAGACGCCGTAGAGTAGGGCTCTGTTTTCTTTCAACCACCAGGTGTTTTTTACGTACATGTAAACCACAACACACTACACAGCTCCTCAAGCATTTTCATTTACATTGAAAACGTGACAACAACGACCCTGATCGCACCACAAGATGACCTGGCAAAGCGGAATGAGGAGCTGGGATGTAGATAGTTTGAAGAGTGAGTAAGCGTGGTGGTGGCAATGGACGTTCCTAATAAGTGCGCCTAAAATGAGAGTTGGACAAGCAATGACCACGCAGCAAGCCATTTACACCATCAAGTCGTAGCTGCTGCGTAGAGTGGGTTGTTGGGATCAGGGGAGGCTCTGAGGGAGATTTGCTCAGTGGCGTGTTAGGCAGTGCGCGCAGCAGTCGAATGGTATACGGCTGCCACGTGACGCGGAGGGGCCGCGCTGATGCATCGATGAGCGGCCATCGATCAACGCGCACGGCGTCATACACCGCTCTCGGCTTGCGCACGCGCCATCCACCCTCGGCCAGCTGCCTGGCCAATACGACATTTGCCTTTGCGAACCATTACATGGGGACGTTGTGGCCATCGCGCTTCAGCAGCCTCGGGGACGCGGGACAAAAGGCAAAAGAAGACTTTTGGCAGCAGCGTGTCATCGCGGCAACCGAAGCCCCTGCAGCGATGGAGGGATGGGAGAAACGGGCGTGCTTTGTAGAAGGATGTAGCAATGTAGCGTGTAGCTTACACTCGGTGAATAAGTGCTGTAGGGGAAAGCCCGCACCACCATTTTTTCGGTTCCACTAATAGCCAACCTCTTGTGAAGCGCGTTGAGAAGAACGCGAGAAGCTCGTATAACTACTTTTCGGCGGAAGCGTGACCAACGCATATTTCACAACTTGATGAAGACAACTTCGCCATTTATACTTAGAAGGTGACAGTAGTGTCGAAGGTTGATAAGATTATGGGGAAAAAGATTTAAGAGGGGTCAGATCAGGCCGGCAAACTTTACGGGAAATAGCATCCAGACACGATGATTGGACGTGTTCGCCGAAAGCATGGATGGGTCTCTTGAATGACTAAACCTGATGAGACATATTCAAGAGCTCCTTTTCATGTTGTGCATTGTGCACTTAGTATTTGTAGCATCTTTACGGAGCTTGCGAATGTTTTGGCAATTGAAGAAATAAGCAGGTCGTCACTTCAAGCCAGCGAATGCTGCATGCAGCAAGCCTCAAAATGTGCTTTTTAACGCTCCTTCATCTTTAATTCATGGTCCTGCTATTCTCGATTGATTGATATGTGGGGTTTAACGTCCCAAAACCACTATATGATTATGAGAGACGCCGTAGTGGAGGGCTCCGGAAATTTCGACCACCTGGGGTTCTTTACCGTGCACCCGAATCTGAGCACACGGGCCTACAACATTTCCGCCTCCATCGGAAATGCAGCCGCCGCAGCCGGGATTCGAACCCGCGCCCTGCGGGTCAGCAGCCGAGTACCTTAGCCACTAGACCACCGCGGCGGGGCTGCTGCTATTCTCGCTAGTAGTTAAATTACGGATTCAAAATAAGGTGAATGCAAGTTAAACCACCACTTGAAAACCCAACTGTCTCCTGAGTCAACTGAGTCGCACGGGCTTAACATTTGGCTATTGGTTTTTTGACTGTAGGCTTGCCGCCAGAACTAGATTTGAGTTGCCAACGCTGCACCAGTCGGCCAAAAGATGCATTTACATATTTTTTGTTATGCTTACATCACGTCTGTCAAAATGTGTAACGTAACCTTGGAACCTCTGCTTTTTATATGAATAAAAGTGAATAAACATAATATAGAAAACAAACAATAGCAAAGTTGCTCTATTCTGCAGGCCGAAGACGCTGCCAATGCTCACGGGCTGACATTTAGGTTGGGTCCTCAACCTTCCCTGAGATGGAGACGGTGATCTTTCTGACAATTAAGTAAAGTATGCTCATTATCATTTTTTTATTTACAGATACTGCAGGCGCTTTTTGGGCGCATGCAGGAGTGAAAACAATGTAGGTCTTTCAAGCTGTATAGTATATGTTATTTACTTAGTGCCTAAGTTATGCCTTCCTAAAAACTAATAGTACCTGTTGTGTTTGGCAGGCTGCGTATCCTATAAATTGTTGGGGATTAGGAATTATTCTGCTTATACAAATCGCACCTTACTAACTCGTTTACGCAACTGTACACAAGCATCTTCACAATTATGACTGCTTGTTTTTTTTTTTCATTAGAACTAACGGATGAAGCCACGATTAAGGAAGGTGACTCCTCGGTACGCTTTAAGAAATTAATCTTGGTTTGCAACTTCTGTATTTCGGAGTGCGAGTGGTACCGAGTAAAGCCGGACACGGAAACACTCAGTAGGTGAAAAAAACAAAGTTGCGAAGTGCATGCACTTACGTTGCAGCAATGGTACACTGATCGACCTGTGTATTCGGGGAAGAGGAGATAGGGGGAGAGGGAGTGCGGGGTCGTACTACCGGTCACTTTCAAAATTTCGTGCTTTTGCATGCGTATGCACGCACGCAAAGATCAAAACGCATACGCGAACATACAAAGCGTGGTTGACTACACCTTCCTAGCCCCTGTAAAAAAATGAAATTCTGACTAAGCCACTGCAGTAATCTGCTGACTTTATGTTGCCCTCAAGTACATAAGTGCTAACTTGTGCGTGCCTGTTTAATAACTTACCGTTATCATAAATACCTACCTTGAAAGAAGATCATTATTTGATCTTCATTCGTGCGCACCGGCCATCATGGACAAATGTGATGAAAGAGAGAGAATGCACGGCACTGTAAATGAAATATGAGCGCGCGGACCAGCTAGCTTACGCTGTTCCCTCGCTAAGCCCACGCGAGTGAAAACGATAATTGCCCTTTTCTGCTTTCCAAAAGGAGCTGTTTATCACCTCATGCTTAGTAATGAAATGCATGCGCGGTAAATCTTATGTATTATGTTCCGTCAAGTTGGCATAATATATTGTGACAGCCATTCCACATGTAAAGCTGATGTCGTGTTTGTTTTTTTGGAAGCAAGAATTTTTATTCCAACTTGTTCTTTAGGGCATTATCTGACATTTACTTTAGAGATAAAGTCAACAAAAACATATCTGAAGTAAAGGTGGGAGGGTCTGGTGGCCAACGCAGTAATGCCCGCAAATATTGTGGTATGTAACCAACCTTGATTGATGATTGATTTGTGGGGTTTAACGTCCCAAAACCACCATATGATTTTGAGAGACGCCGTAGTGGAGGGCTCCGGAAATTTCGACCACTTGGGGTTCTTTAACGTGCACCCAAATATGAGCACACGGGCCTGCAACAATTCCGCCTCCATCGGAATTGCAGCAGCCGCAGCCAGGATTCGATCCCGCGACCTGCCGGTCAGCAGCCGAGTACCTTAGCCACTAGACCACCGCGGCGGTGTAACCAATGTTTATTTACAGGTAAATGCTGGAGGGAGAGAGCGAGATTAGCGACTTCTGAAGCATCCTTTAGTCTAGCCTGCGCTCCGATCATGAAAGCTCGAGCACATGCTAGGGCAGCTGCAGCGCCAATTAGGCTTTCGTGAACAGGTAGGTGTCCAGAGTAATGTAACAAGTAGAGATGACCAATTATGGAAGAAAATGACCAGAATGTACGCGCTCTGAGTCACGAAAAAAAACGTAGACGTATTTATGGTGTCAGTCTGTTGCTGATAACGTCATTGAGTAGTCGCAGCAATCGCCACCTACACTTTTATCATTTCGACTTCTTGATGCTGACTCATGAAGCGCTCGAGCTGATGTTTGTTGACTCTTACATTAATCCGTGTTATATTCTGTTTACGAGGACGCGCAATAAGAAATGAGATTTTTGTGGGTGAATGCTGTTTTCTAATAATTTGGTGATCTCATGTAGAATAGTCAATAATATTTGTTGGAGTTTGATGTTCCAAAACCACAGCATGATGATGAGAGACGTAGTAGTAGAGGGCTCCGGAAATTGAGACCACCTGGGGTTCTTTAACTTGCACCTAAATATAAGTACATGGGCTTTAAGTATCACTGGCTCCCCGATGGAGGCGGAATTTCGTAGGCCCGTGTGCTCAGATTTGCGTGACCATTAAGAACCCCAGGTAGTCGAAATTTCCGGAGCCTTCCACTACGGCGTCTCTCATAATCATATGGTTGTTTTGGGACGCTAAACTCCACATATCAATCAATCAATCATCAATCGAGTATTACTGGCTCAAAAGTAAATTCAGCCGCCGCAGCAAGAACTTGATTCCGTAACCTGCGGTTCGGCAGTCGATGCCATAGTGACTAGGCCGCCATGGTGGTTAATAAAAGAACTCTTGGCCCAATTATATTCCAGATAATTTGCACAAATAATTAAAGATTACGAAGAGTTGACATTCACGTTGATTTGAATAAATCAATTATATTACTGCACTAAGCCGGTATTTCAAATTTTTTTGTCTGAAGGCGATTGCTTAAAAATAACTGCAAAAAGAGAAAAAGAAAGATAGAAAGAAATGCAAGCAAAAGTTACCGGAATGTAATTTCGACTTTGTTTACCTCCCCCTCCCCCCTTTATTTCGAAGAATGATATTAAATTATAATGACATGCTTTATTTGAGGCGCATGTTTGGGGTCTCTGTGTAGACTGTGTAGGCATGCCACTGCGCTTGCTCACTGCACTGTTAGACTCTTCGACATCTACAAGATAGCACTGAACGACAGGTATTTCCTACTTTAATAAGAACCGCGCCGAGATTTCGCAAGACGTCTCTCTACAGACTTCCGGGTTCAATTTAATTATGTGCTGAGCACTTCCCGAGCTACACATATCAAAGAGCCACATGGTGTATATCCTTTGAGGAGAGCCAAAACTAATTTCGTTTCCTCTTCAGAGAATATCTCTCCAGCAACATAAGCCTGTCGTATATAGGCTTTCGACTAGAGATTGGATAGAAGCTACTTCAACCTTACTTTCTTTTCAGTTATCTTTCATTGAGGTTTGGCTGAGAAGCCTGCTTATATGAGCTCCTTTTTGCCCCGCCACGGTGGTCTAGTGGCTAAGGTACTCAGCTGCTGACCCGCAGTTCGCGGGATCAATATACCGGCGGCGGGGGCTGCATTTGCGATGGAGGCGGAAATGTTGTAGGCCCATGTACTCAGATTTGGGTGCACGTTAAAGAACCCCCAGGTGGTCGAAATTTCCGGAGCCCTCCACTACGGCGTCTCTTATACTCATACGGTGGTTTTGGGACGTTGAACCCCACAAATGAATGAATATATCAGCTCCTTTTTCACATCTCTAAAACGAAATGACGGTGCTCATAAAAAGCAGAATAAAGCCACACCACGGTGGTTTAGTGGCATAGGTAATCGGATGCTGACCCACAGGTCGCATGATCGAATGCCGGCTGCAGCGGCTGCATTTCCGACGTTGGCGAAAATTCTGTAGGCCCATGTGCTCAGATTTGGGAGCACGTTAAAGAACCCCAGATGGTCATACTTTCCGGAGCTCTCCACTACGGCGTCTCTCATAATAATATCGTGCTTTTGATTGCTATGTGGGTTTAACCCCACATATCAATCAAAAGCAGAAAAAAAAAGGAATTGCAACGTTTGAGTTTTGGTAAGTAGGTATATGTTATGCTGACTTGCTGTCCCTGTCGGCGTTAACAGAAACGTGACGTAACAGTCAACTAGCTGGAACTCTCTAACCAAGCACGAATTCTATACCCTAACGTAAATTAAAGAGCATCAACACATATAAAGGTAAGTTCTACTTAAAAGTCTGAGTGTGTTCGTTGGCTCTGACGTTAGCTCTGACAATGTCAGGCTGACATGTGCACTTTGCTTCAATTTCAGTGAAGTATTCGATATGGTATAAAGCAAAGGGTCTTTCTCCAAAAAAAAAACAACAGTTTCAGTCGTTTGACTGATGCAAGTGGAAATGTTCATATTGCCACGTTCCTTTCTTAAAGCTTTGCTAGCGGTCCGTTACGCTATGTTCAGCGCAAACCGCGTCTACAATATTATAGAAGCTTCGAGGCAGTAGTAGATCGTTTTCTTAAGATTACGCCCACTTCATGAACCTTTTAGATTTTTCTGGAACTTACGTCGCTGCTAGCAATAACGCTAGAATGTTTCATGGCAAGTGTATAAATGCCAACACACTTCGCTGCTTCTCAGGTAATCGACAGCCGACGCCCTGCTTGCCGCTATCAGTGCCAGCTTCTTGCTGTAATCTTACTCTCCTTTTACATAGCCACAAGTTTCGCCCAACTAAACAGTGTATTATTCGACCTGCAGTCCACTTCCTTTGGTCACGTCACGACCCCGTGACAGTATGGCTTGACAGTTAAAACAATAGTGATGGAATCCAACACAACCGGATTTCAGCAAATAAATGCATATGATACTTGCAGAATGGAGGAGCAATCGATGTTATGTGATTTACTGCGCTACGTGCTTGATGCTTAATGAAGTAAACAACGAGTAAAAAATGGCCTATGCGCTTCTTTGCACGAAACGAGAGGCGTCAAAATAAGAACATATGAACCACTTTTTTTTAGTGAGGAAAAAAAGGTAGTGAGATGAAGGACCCAGCTAGTTTGTTACTAGCGTGATTAGGCTATTGTTGTGCAGTGTCATTTTAGTCGCTTCCCCTACTTAATACAGTCTCTATCCTCGACCATACATTTTTGCAAACCCTCAGGATTGATTTGCTCTATATACTTAGCCCTGCCTACCATTAGTCATAGGCACACCCAGGAAATTCATTTCGGCTCAGCTAAAGCCACTCTGTACCACGTCACGTGGGGATGTCAGGCCATAGCAGCCTTAACACCAATACAAAATTCATTCGCAGGGCTACGGGAGGAGCTGCTGGTCAGAGAGAACCTGAGAGATAGGCTGAGTCTGATCGACCGGGCCCACAGAGCGGCTGCTGCAAGCGTGTCATGGTGGTTGCGGACACCGGCGGTGGCAGCGGGAATGGACAACTTTGAAACTGAAATTGGCTGCTGTTGTGATCTCATAACAGATTTCGCTCTAAATTCACGTGAATGAGATCTGCCCAACAAGGTGCAGCAAAGATTATTGCTGCTCACAGTCCTTCAATGAAGCCATTCGCTAAATTTTATTTAATTACTCTGAAGGTTATTAGGTAATTATTCTAACTCGAGTACCGATACTACATATATCTAATTATGCTTCCACCACAACCATCTATTTCTATTTTCTAGAAAAGAAGTGTATATTTAAGGGCTTGTTTTCCTTCTTAGAAGTAATATTAGTGAGAACTAACAGACAGTGAAGCCAGGTAAAATATGAAGGATGTTATTGGAAGTAATTGTAATGCATATGTGAAGAGAGAAAAGTAGACAAAAAGATTACTTTTGCTGGAATACATGCTTTTCATTATTTAAAAAAACCACGTGCCAGAGGTCGATGCATTGTTTTTGAGAGAGAAACAAAAGTGTCTCTTGGTGCTTGTGTCAATGGAAAAAAAAGTCTAGCGATTCGGTTCACTTCTCATCTTCATTGTGGCCTGTAGCTGGCCCATAAGCAGCGAAGAGAGGGCCCTTGTCAGCTTCATTTGTTGGCCGCTCACTACAACGATCGTGATCAAAAGAAAGAAAAGCACTGGGGAAGCGAGGAATGACCACGCGCGTATCGGATGTGTCGTCGTTGTCGTCGAGGTAGTGTGAGAAGGACCTTGCGGCGTCCGCAAGAGCGGAAGTTGTGAGCGTCGCCATAGGAACGCCATTCGCACGCGCAACTGTGTTTCGTCGCCTATGCGCTGCTGTAATGAGCATGCCAAGGAAAAGGAAAAATCGGATGGGAGAATCGGGAGTAACAAAGGAAGGCAGAAGAAAGGAAGCGAGGTAGCTGCTTGAATTGTTGGCCTCCACGTGGTGACGCTTCTGCAATTGGCACTGCGTTCATGGCTTATAATGAAGTAAGCTAGCGAGGCTTCTACGCGACTCTGGAAAGCATCGAGCTGCCGGAATTTCCTGTGGCGCTGGCTGACTGGGTGTGGAGGGTGTGAGATGGGGATTGGGACAAGACTGTGGAGTTAGGGAAGCGCTCGGTGCTGATGGGATGTCGGGAATATGGAGAAAAAAAGAAGCGGCTATGCGAGAAGGGCCTTCCGATTGTTATGACGGCTGAAGAAAATGATGCGGATCCCCCGGTATTACTATTTCCGGCTGCATCTCCCGGCGATAGGAAGGGGCGCAACAACTAGATACAAATTGCAAACGGGAGGAGTGGGGGTCAAGAAGAACTGCCAGAATCCAGGAGAGAGCGAGAGAACAAGGAACGGGTCTGCAAAAAAGGCACTGTGCAAGTTGTGATCTAATAAACGAGTTGCTATGAGCATATAGTTTCTCAAAATTAACTAGAGGGCACTCTGGCGCTGCGATCGTTCAGCGACCATGGGAATGATGGGTAGTACACACATTTGCCTAGTCTTCGTACTTGCGGGCGGCGAATCGTACTTGCGGCTTCGTTTGCTGCTGTGTTTCGATTTTGTTTTGAAAGAAAGAACATACCCTTCTGAACGTACTGCCCCGCCGCGGTGGTCTAGTGGCTAAGGTACTCGGCTGCTGACCCGCAGGGCACGGGTTCGAATCCCGGCTGCGGCGGCTGCATTTCCGATGGAGGCGGAAATGTTGTAGGCCCGTGTGCTCAGATTTGGGTGCACGTTAAAGAACCCCAGGTGGTCGAAATTTCCGGAGCCCTCCACTACGGCGTCTCTCATAATCATATAGTGGTTTTGGGACGTTAAACCCCACATATCAATCAACCTTCTGAACGTAGTGACTTGATTCGAAATGGTAAGCCTAAAAGAATAAGGCTGTGACGCGCAAACGGTAAACATTTGCTAATTTATGTTTTCGTGAAAGAACAGCTCCAAGCCACACGAACACACACGGAACCAGAAGCAGGCCATAAGTACGAAAATTAGACAAATGTGTGTATTACCCATTATTCCCATGCTCGCTGAAGCGCCGTGCATTGCAGCTCCCATAGACACTAGCGCCAGAGTTTCCTTTAGTGTATATTGGGAAACTCTATGGCTATGAGAACGGTGATGCATGTTAAAAACAAGCAGACAAGAAAAACGTTCATGCGGGTAGTGAGAACAGACCATAATTTCTTTTACGTGATTTACCTAAGAAAATTTTATCTTGAGAAAATTCATAGCTGAATAAGTTACATGCTTGTGTACGCCCACGCCATTGTACGCTCACTTCATGCTGGGCACCAAATACACGAGAAGCACTTTCTGATTCACGAGCAATTTTTCACGTTTATCAAGTCAATAAGGTGTTCGTGCACCGAAGACCGCTGCGCAAGGTTTTCATCACATTTTTTTCAAATGTTTGGTAAAAGGTCGCATTGCTAAAAGAATGATTATGGTAAAACTTGTGGCACAGCATAGAGCATACGGAAACTCGTAACGCGAATAGGTGGACAAATCTTTATTTAAAACTTGCAGATTAGCGGACGAGCCTAGGCCACATGAGTGGCCGATGTAAGATTTAGCCTTTCCGCCACTTGCCTGGCCTGCTGGATGGCTCAAAGTTTGTCTTCAAAGTATGAGCTAGGCAGGCCGTCGACACTCGCAACATGTACACTATATCATGAAGACGATAGTCTTTTTTGGGGACCGTCGACGCAAGCAGTGGCCGTCAGGGGAGATGGTGGCCTAATTGCGTGCTGCACAGTACTTGGTGTCGAGACTGTAGAGGCCGAGGAAGTGGCCATAGCTTTGGCCATCAGCCAAAAGGGGATCAGGGGGGTCATCAGCGACTCCAAAAACGCTGTGAGAAATTACGAATCGGGAAGGGTGACTGAGACTGCCATCCGTATATTAAACATGGTAGGAGTACCCAAAGAGCACATTCTGCTTGTCTGGGCTCCAGCTCACCAAGGACTTAGAGGGAACGAGGAGGCTCATTCCGTCGCCCGAGGTCTCACCTACCGGTCGACCCCTGGAACCTCCCAAGTTACCGAACAAAGAAGCGTGTATATGCGCACATACCATGAAATCGTCGCACACTACAGGCTGAATCGGCAAGTATACCCGAGAGCGGACAACTCACTAAGTAAGAAAAACGAGATTTTGTGGCGAAAGTTACAGACCGGGGTTTTTCCAAACCCCGCACTTTACAGCAAGTGGCACCCCGCAGTTTTCCAGTCCCAGTGTAAATTTTGTGATGAGGTAGCAAATTTGGTCCACATGGTGTGGACATGTCCAAGTCAAAACGATGGTTCTCGCACTGTAGAATCCTGGGAGGCCCTGCTCTGCAGCCCAGATCCCAACGTCCAGCGCGACATCATCAGTCAAGCCCTTGCTGCTGCCGCGTACGAAGGGATTCCGGCCGACAGCTAGGGGCAACGGGCCATGCCTGAGCAATTGACTGACCTTTTAATAAAGTTGTCTCACTCTCTCTCTCTCTTCAACGCAAAAATTTTGGTCTGTCTGCTTGTACATTTGTTTAATTGTCAGCCTTTCATGGTACCATAAAAGGCACCAGACGATACCTCAAACGGCTTATCCCATCCGCCGCACCCGCCAATATAGCTCAAAATTCAGCGTTTGTACTTGTGTGGTTGTCAATCAAAAACAATTAATACGCATATGTGAGGCTTTATAACAACACGTCAATATTCTGTATGAGTGTATTTCACTAAAAAGGCATACTGAGCAATTCTAAGGACCGTAGCGTTTATCACGCTGTGCTGACCATGCAACGCTTGCACAAAAAGGCAAGCCTTTCCAACGCTTTGCTAAGACGACACGGTGGTGGCACCTACCCGTCCCTTTGCGTTCTGCACTTTAACGCCTCCGATACAGACGCGCACGCCGCGTGCTTCGTTTTCCAAGATAACTGCCAGATAGCGCTCATGTCTCACGTGTGACGTGACTTGATGCACTCGTTCGCCTGCACTGCACAGTCGAGGCACTCTAACGGAGCGCCTTCAGAATACCAATCACCAATTGTCTTGCGTAAAACATCAAATAAACGATAGCTATCGTGCGAGAACAGAATGATGACACAGAGACAAAAGGACACGAAGGACACGAGTGCTCGAGTGCTCGAGTCCTTCGTGACCTTCTTGTCTCTGTGTCATCGTTCTGTTCTCGCGCTATAACTATCGTCATGCCATACTACCTAGCCCAAGCTGCCACACTTTTAAATGAAATAAAAGTTTTGTTCACTCTGTTCAGATGCAATACTATTGTCGTTCGATGACATTTGCAGTGTAACATGATGATACGGGGCCAATTTTTTTCTTAAGAGGCACATGCATCATTTTATATGTTGAAACACAGTGAACACGATAAAACTTTAGGATATAGAACAAAATAACAAATAGAAAAAAGAACTAACTGCATAGAAAAGTGAACCCGTAAAAATGTTGATCCTAAAACAGTAAAAATATATAGAAAGGAACTCGAACGTGGTGGAAAAGTGACGGCAAAGTAGAGCGGGATATTGGGAAGAAGTATAAAGAAATGATCAGCAAGTAGCTATCACAATATGACAAAGATGTTAACAATCGTTTGGCAGCGTTCAAAGGGTGCCGATAACGCGAGAAAATGTTGGGCTAGACAACCGTCGACATCACTACCCGCAGGCGTCAACAACCAATACTCTAAGATGGCTGCTCTGTAACACGCACGATCTCTCGCTGGGTTCTGCAAGGTGCCTTTTGACTTTATTTTTCCTCCAGTGTATCACTTTCTGCGCCTGGTTCACAGTCTTGGAGCCTATATGTTGTACAGCGTTTTTTTCCGTTCCAGAGCATAGAAATTGCTAAGCTTTGCACTAATTCTTAGCGACGTGTCTGTCAAATCAATGGCACTGAGCAGGCGCGTCACGAACGACTGCGGTGCCGAGCTAGCCAAGCAAAAACACGACGCTTAGGGATGCACCAGGGATGTGTGCGCCTACTTGAGTTGATAGTGCGAGGTTTATCCCGACAAGTCCCGCTATTATTTCGCTTTGTCGTATGCACTGAACTACCATACTGAAAAAAAAGCTAAATGCGGAAAGAAGCAGAGAGTAACACAATCGAAAAGCGAAACTTCTCATGAAACCTCTCGGAGTCGTGTTTATTGTAAGTTTGAGGATACCACTCTAAATCTGTAACACAATTGAAAATGTAAAAAAAAGTGCTACATATATAAAAAGTTACAGGTAAAATGAATAATACATAATCCATTATAACCAATTTATGACATGGACACATCGTCATAGAAAAAGAAGAAACTCTGATACACAGTGCAAGATATAACTACTATTTAGAATATAGTCATATGCGTAATTTTTTTTCCAGGTACCGCACTGTGGCATGGATAGGGAAAACGTTGCTGCAGAAAAGCCACAATTTGTATAGAACAACACGTAACGAAGCACACCGAATGGAAGAGGGGAAGATAAGAAAGAGAGGCAGGCGGGAAAACAGAAAAGCGAACCACCCAGCAAACATAGTTTCATCTTGTGTTGTTCGCGTATGTTTCCTTAGGATGCATACAGCTAAGGGAAATTCAGCCCTGGCCATGTGGTTACCTGCATCTGGACGTTCTTCAACATACTGAATACTTCCTGATTCGACAAAAAAATGAAAAACAGAAGAAAATAAATGTTTTTCTGAGTAGCCGGTTCACTCTTTACGGCATCCTCGTTCAACGCTTTCTTTAGTTATATTTTATTCTTTTATGAACGTCTCATCTCCTATTACTTTTTGGTTCGGGCGCGAGATAAAAGTATTGCAATAATGTCGGTGCAAATACGGAAGCCGGAGCCGAAGAAATGCTAGAGAAAAGAAAGTAGAGCTCTAAAAAAGAAATAACTATAAAAACCAGAGACACGGAAATTGAGAAAACCAAAGGCGAGGAATGAAGCCGCAAAGAGAGGCTGTCCGCTGGTGCTGACAGCGCGTTTCTAAGAGACGAAAGGAAACCTCTACGTGGGCGACCGAGCTCAAAACTCTGGCTGTATAAAAAGGAGGAGAGTTTAAGGAAGAAGGTGTATGGCAAGGGAGTGATGGAGACAGCAATATAAGAAGGGGTCAAAAGGATGAAATATCAAAACATTGGAGCCAGTACTTGTGGTTTCTGGCACGCAGTGACAAGACGAAAAAATGGCGGTCGCAGTAGCTGTCCCTGTTGGTTCTCATGAACAGCCCCGCAAAAACTTCAACGTACGCTTCTTATTTACTTTAGTCGCATTGAACGTAAAATTTTTAGGAGCTTGTTTCCAGGACGCGGCTTTCATTTGCGAGCCTAGCGGAAACCCATGCGTCAAACCTTTGAGGTGGACCTTTATTTTTTTTGTTTTGCGCCTCACCCCTCTTGCCAATAATGAGGCAGCAATCACTGTGGAGAACCTTCCGTAACAGAGACGGTACGTAGTCGATTGCCTGTTAGCTCTCATTATTGCTATGGCTAACGTAGAAAAAGGTCGGGCGTATCTTTCACTAGCAGCGCACGACTAAAGGCACAGTGGAGCTGATGGGTTTTAGCTAGTAAGGGACACACCAAGTGATGCCAAGTTATAAAGAGCAATGCCTGTTAATGCTAACAAAGAGGAACCATAATGCGAACTGATGCCAAAATACAGTTGATGGCAGCACTGCCACATGTCGTCATTTCGACCGTACTACCTCGTGGGCAATTGAAACGAGTCGAGTCAAATTGTCTCGACTGGCCACATGTCGCGATTCCCGATGAGTTGCTTCCTGATCGGCAGAGCGAACCTTCTTCAGTCTTCTTCCCATGTCCATGTGCCCGTCTGGCGCCGTGTGCCACGGACACTAGCCGGCTTCATACAGTATGAACAAGCGAAAGCGCAGTTGGCCATGACGTCACGGTTGCCGCGACTAAGTGGTTGCGCGCAGTGTCCAGGCAGGCAGGTGGGCTGGTGGCAGCAAAGTTTAGGGCTTAGAGAAGCAAGCAGGCAGCTGTGAAACTGGTTGCTGGGCAACGTGGGGATGTCATCTTGGTGTGGAGCTTTTAGGTGCGAAGCTCCTTATGGCGTGGATTGTGCGTCCCCCGTTGTCGTTGTGCGTAACCGCCGGTGGCATATACCCGAGAAAGCGGGTATGTGCCACAGGGGATAGATGGGTATATGCCAAAAGGGAAGGAGAGAAATGATCGCGTGACTACGATGGCGACGAAAAGATGCGAGATGGCGGTACTTGGATGGTTCACTAGATGAACACGCGGACGAACGCACGAATGGACAGACAGACAAGCAGACGGACAGATGGATGGATGAACGCACGGACGAACGCAGGGATGGACGGCCGGATGAATGCATAGACGGACATACGCAGGGATCTACGCACGGACAGACGGACGGACGCAAGGACGGATGTGAGCAAGAACGAATGAATGGACGGAAGCGCGGACGGAGTGACAGATGCTTCGCCTTACTCATCATCATTCACTCCCTGGATATGCTGTGATTTTTTCTTTCACGCTAGTTTACGATCGCCCTAAGCAGCGTTGCTTTTTGTAATGGTAGAGTGAATATATTCTTCAGGATGCACGTAGATAATTTTTTCCGTTTGCGTCATTCGGCCGCTTTTCTATATTTGCGCTGTGATGTTATTCAAGACGCCTGCTTTTCTGCTTTTTTTTTGGGGGGGGGGGGGGGGGGGGGTTGTAACACGCTATACCAGCAGCAGGGTTGTCGCCATTTCTCTTTAGGCTAGAGGTATACTGTGTTTGTTGTGAAAAATTCTTACAATGGTGTGATATTCTGGTTTCTAGGTCATATTATAGGGTGCCTCTCTGCTGATAAAACGAAATGTCCTTGGTAAAGTTGACTCTTGCCTTCCCGTGTAAGAGGCATGCAAGTTCAATAACAATATAAACCAGTATATGGTTGAGATGAGCCTATGCTTACTCAAGAGCCACGTGCTGGTCCCTAGTGGCTGGGATGCCGGCATGCCATGACCTTGCCTTCTGCGCTGCCGAATGCTTAAACACGTGTCCCTTAAGCACTTGACGGAGCAGCAGAATTTGGATTGATAGTTATGTAGAGTTTAACGTCCCAAAACCACCATATTATTATGAGAGACGCCGTAGTGGAGAGCTCGGAAGATTTTCACCACCTGGGGTTCTTTAACGTGCACCCAAATCTGATCACACTGGCCTATAGAATTTCCGCATCCATCGGAAATTCAGCTGCCACCGCCAGGAATCGATCCCGCGACGTGCGGGTCAGCAGCCGAGTACCTTAACCACTAGACCACGATAGCGGGGCCAGCAGGATTTTCTTGTTCTCAGAGTTTTTTACTGCTGTATCTTTTATAAAGCTGTTATGGAGGCTCGTTTTGTTCAGAAATTTAATCCAAAATTAGGCATTTTTATCGAGTGGAAAATTGTGTACTGCGAGATCCATGTTGCAGATGCGCCAAATCAACGGCCGTCTACGGTCTTCGTGAATATTTTGAACTTTGAGATTTCATCAAGTGCTTGAACAGCGTGAAATAAGTATGTATCCTGTGCCAAGCGCTGTCATTTGCCCTATAAAGTGGGAACACGAAAGAAACTGCGGTGTGTAAAACTCGCAATCTGAAACAACTTTCGGCCCCCCGTCAGTTGTTCAGTTACGACTTCAGCAAATACTATAATTTCTCATCGCGCAACACCTTCATGAGCGTGGACAAACACATAGCTACACACAGCTGGAAAGTGATTCCCAAGCTCACTCTCATGTGGGAATATAGGTTACGCAGAACGATTCATTAGGTAGTACGTATAAATAAAGAAATTTCAACATTACAGATGCATACATGGAACTACACACACACACACACCTATATATATATATATATATATATATATATATATATATATATATATATATATATATATATATATCAGCAAGGTGCAAGATTGCGCGTTTTTTTTGAAAAAGCCATTCTGTTCTAGTTGATTATCGTTAGAAGCATAAAAATTGTTCGCACTTTTTTATAAGCTTACGCCCAACCAACCAAATGAAATACGGAATACGGAAGGTAACGCACCAGTACTACTGTTATATCACTGTGGAACGTTTTCTTTCATTTCTGGTTGGAGCGCTTCCTACACTTCCTCTCAAATACAGGTTTCACCTGGTTGTCTCATGAGTAATGAGCTGAAAAAACAAAAACAAAAACAAACATAAGAAATGCTGTGGAACACTACTTGAGACAAACAAGCTTTTTTAAAAATTTTATCGCCGATTGCTTACAAACGCACGTGTATAAAGAACCTTGATATTGGCATGTCTTGCTATACGCACTTTCTGCATGAAGCAGTGATTTTGGTGTGTACAAAACAGAACCTAACTTTCTCGCATTCTCTTGCACGACTTGCGGCGACGCCGTAACTGTTTGCCTGCTTGTTCTATCCGCGCGGGAAAGCTATATCCTACCACTCCGATTAATTTGTTCCTTCCCGTTGCCCGAGCAAGAAAGAGCTTCGTGGGACTACATGCGTTGTTGCCTTTGTCATTTAGTTCGATAAAAGCCGAGTCGAGACTAGGCCACTTTTGCACTCATAACCAAACTGCCCCATGTGCGTCCAAATGCTGGGGTGAGTCGCAAAGTGCTGCTTGTGGAGCAGACTGACTTTTCATTTCGTTCCTGGCCGAGTCTTTCAAGTGAAGTGAAGATAATGAAATGGAGTACATGAGTTCTGGCGAAATCAATACATGTGGCCTTCTTATCGGAAGTTAACAGAGAAGGAAAGGTGGGCTCTGTAGTGAGTGAGAGGAAGCATGTTTCTGTCGCGAGAAACAATAAGAGGGCTCTGCCCAGTGTAAACACTTAGAAACAAGGCATCCGCAAGGACTTGCCTGTCAGCGTTTCGAAGAAGCGCAGTTTTCTCAGCATGGCAGCATCGCTTTCGGACAACTATGAAATTCAAAATGTTGTGTTCAAAAGCAGTCACAGGGTGTGCGCTTAGTGAGTATTGGTTTCATTTGTCTCGCTTTGGGCATCGTTTTTACTTTGAGCAAAAAAATGACCGGACTTGAAGTACCGGAACCAAATGCACTAAGGGGTGTAACAATCAATACAACCACTCAAGCCGAAGCCCATGATTTGAGGCGGTACGCCCAGATAAAAGAACTGCAGTCCAGAACGACTGTGATCCTCAATATCAGACGAGATTACAGTGTTTGCGGAAAACGGTCGTCTGCTTTCCGCAATACCTGGAATATTTTTCAATCGTTTCACCTTCAGTACTCATATTGACGTGTTGTTTTGGTATGTTTCGGCGAGTTTGAGCCTACTGATGCGTGTTAAGCAATAGCACATTTGAATGAGTTGGGCAGGGTGGTAGGTTTAGGATGTAGCGTAGTGCTAGTGGTGGCCAGCCGGCTCGAGAAAAAGTTGACGAGCGCTCGTGGCGCGAGGCGCCTGAAACGTTCGTAGGCTTCTGGTTGGCTGGACGCCACGGCCGTTGCTCTATATCGGCAGCTCACTTCCTGTACGTCTCGTCCTTCCATTAAACCAGTGACGATGACACGTCCACGTCGGACACCGTCTCATATACAAAGAGTTTGGGTTCGCAGATGCACACATGTAACCATACACTGCAGTGCCTCCACGGAAGTTAAGCTTCTTAAAAACACCTCCTTCTCCCGCATTACAAAAAGGGATATAAATCAGAATTTAATTCTACTTTGAAGATAGAATAAGTGGATATATTCACTTTTTATTGTTGAAAAAAAGTTTTATATTTGAGCGTTTTTTGTATGTTGTATCCTTTCTTTGTAGCCGAGGGGCGGACTGTGATGGCGCTGGGAAGGTAGGCCGGGGCGATTGAGCAGCAACATAGGTGCTCCAGGTGTGGGTGACATCCTAGTGCGCATCAATTGGTTCAGCGAATGCGGCCTAAACCCCGTGTACAGCGTTGACGTCAATCCGGGAACAAGGAGCCTGTTGCAGATTTGCCAGATTGTGCAGTGCAGTAGCCTGCTGGGCAGTCTTGGCGACTTTTCGCTCATCCAGACTCCCGCAGGGCTGAGCGCCGACCGCCTTCGGCACGCCCATGGCGGGTCATATGTGTGCGTCGTAAACCCAAAAAAAGATACTGGAAACGGCAACGAATCTATCGTTGTGGAGAAGTAAATGGGGTCATTCTATGGCAATGAATTTTTGTGAACCAATTAGCCTGCCTCACATGCCAGTTGCCCTGGGAGAAGCCGAGAACATTCGCCAGAAACTCTTCAATGAAAAAGATAAACTAAGATAAAATTGGCAGGATTCACTGAATATGGGAGTAGATGTAAGTTGAAGCTGTAGGCGAGTGGTGGGCACATAGTGTTTTCTGTTTTTTTTTTTGCTTTTAACGAAGCGTTGAGAGTTGGACCGACTTGGTGCAATCGAGTAGTTACGGGTATATTGCGGGCAAGTCTGTAGCGAGAATGTATGAAGGAGGGGAAGAATGAGCACTTACTGAAAGCCGTGACTATTTGGGGTTAATCGTACGCTTACCAGGCCCGAAGGCTACACGGAATCCCAAAGGGCATCCTGGGGTGCGAAGTAACGTTGGTAGTTACGTTACAGCCCAGTCACCAGTTTTATCAATACGAACGGCACGCAACACTGTGATGAGCTGCGTACTATGAGAAGTGGGTTTCCCCGTTCTCCTCAGGATTAGGCAATGGTTGACCATAGCTTGGCGAGGCATATGGATTAGTATGTAACGCTTATGGTACTGTTATAAAAGCTGATAGCGAACAGTGCAACCACAGTTTTCATTGCCACGTCTCGACGTCATTATAGGAACCTTCTCGTAAGCTGCCTCAGGCACTGGAAAAGCTTTGTGGTGAACTACTTGACCGCCACGCAGAATGCGTGGGTTGAATTCAGGCTCTAAACCGTGATTATCAGTTTTACCGTCCCTCTTATTTTTCCTTCAGTGACAACGCTGCCGAGGTCAGCCCCGCATTTTCTGCAACACAAGCCCCATGATCGCTGTTTCAGATTTGATCGAATCTGCGACTCACCTGTGGCTGATACCCACAATTCATCGGCCGTGGTTTGCGGGCATGTTCCACAAGTGACTTAAGGAAAAGGTTTAGTAGCGTATGTGGCAAGGATATGGGGCTAATAATACAATGACCTATTCATGATGTTCGTCACGCAATAATGCGCACTCATGCAATCTTGGTGTGTGTCAAATTAAAAAGATATTCAGGAGAGCATAGTAGATAGATAGATAGATACAGATAGATAGACAGACAGACACACAGACAAATAGATAGATATATAGATAGATAGATAAAAATAGCCATAGTGCCTTAGGTTCGCTAAGATATGCAACACATTGTGAAAAGCTAACTTCATGCGCCGTGTTATAGCGTGAACTTGCGCTGTTCAGTTTCAAGACGTTGTGTCGTTCAGCGGCATTTCAGCTAGATCGAAGAGTCGAAATATATACTTAAACCGACACCAATGATAAGGGATATCCTTTGGAAACAACAACAACAACAACAACAGCAACAACAATAACAACAACAACAACAACGAAACTTTAGTAATTTCCGATCATGTGTTTCCTATTTATGGTCTGGGTATGGCACATAAAACGCCAGAAATAATTTATGATTGGCCACATGTAGCGTCAGTATATATGTAGCTCTAACTTGTTATTGTTACACTTAGTGCGCCTAAATTTAAAGAACCACAACGATCTGTAATATGTGGTTGATATGTGGGGTTTGACGTCCGAAAACCACCATATGATTATGAGAGACGCCGTAGTGGATGGCTCCTGAAATTTCGACCACCTGGGGTTCTTTAACGTGCACCCAAATCCGAGCACACGGGCCTACAACATTTCCGCCTCCATCGGAAATGAAGCCGCCGCAGCCGGGATTGGAGCTCGCGACTTGCGGGTCAGCAGCCGAGTACCTTAGCCACTAGGCCATCATGGTGGGGCGTAAAATGTGGTACTATCGTTACAGCTTGTAGGTAGACTGTATGGTTTCTTAATGTGTACCAAAATTAGAAAACAATGACGTGCTTACATTTAAAACATACCAGGCCGTTTGTGATTGCCGTTACTTTGGGTAAAGTCCTCATCAGCAGCCTGAAATTAAAAAGCGGTGTGAAATAGACGAGAATACTGGAGACGAGCTGACAATTTGCGACTAGGTTGACTGTAAAGAGTGCTTTTCTGTAAGGTAGCTCAGTTGTGAAAACAGAGCCATTTTATGCAAAAGACAAATCTGATGACGCACAGAGGAAGAGCGTTATAGTTTGAGATTACACAAACAAATTTGAATAATGACCATGCACATCCAGCCTAAATACATTCAGTCTACGTTAAAAAATCACAGCACATTCACGCAGTGTAGATATGCTGTGAATGATGATGAGGAGGACGAAGCTTCGAAGGGTTTTTTCGGCAGACCGTGAATCATCCGCTGGCCGCATTCGTGTGTATGTATGTATGTATGTATGTATGTATGTATGTATGTATGTATGTATGTATGTATGTATGTATGTATGTATGTATGTATGTATGTATGTATGTATGTATGTATGTATGTATGTATGTATGTATGTATGTACGTATGTATGCATTTACGTACGTATGTATGCAGTATGTATGCATGTACGTATGCATGTATGTATGTACTTATGTATGCATGTGCGTACGTATGTATGCATATACGTATGTATGGATGTATGTATGCATGTATGTATGCATGTATGTATGCATGTACGTATGTATGTATGTATCCATGTTATGTATGTATGTATGTATGTATGTATGTATGTATGTATGTATGTATGTATGTATGTATGTATGTATGTATGTATGTATGTATGTATGCACGTACGCATGTATGTATGTACGTATGCACGTACGCATGTATGTATGTATGTATGTATGTATGTATGTATGTATGTATGTATGTATGTTTGTATGTATGTATGTATGTATGTATGTATGTATGTATGTATGTATGTCCATCTACCTAGTGAACACTCCAAGTATCGCCATATTACATCTTTTCAATATATGTTCAACGTATATATGTATCCTCATTAAGTGGGCATTTCAAGGACTAAAACGAGAGGTGGCTACTACATACCAGAGATGCCCGACCCACGCCTTAAGGAGTTTCGTACCTAGAATTTCATCTTTACTTCTGCCTGGACTGTTCTCTTCGGATGTGAAGGCAATGCTATGGACACTCGCGGCGCATACTTGTCTGCCCTCGTCGTATTCGCTCCGCATACAGATGCATGCTTTGTACAGTACAGACACGAGCGCATAATCAATGGTCAGGTATTCAAAACATTCCTAAATGTTGGCGATGGGCTAATGACTAATATACATGAGCTTCTCTCACCTGACAGAGGCTTATTAACTGCCCGCGAGTAGGAGCAAAGAGCTTAAAACAAGGTTTTGCGCTGCCAAAAATAAAAGGAACTTTACTTGTTCCCTTTCTCTAAGACAGGGCCTCAGGAGCCCTATCTTGAAAGCAATGGGTGAAGTAACGAAAGCTGGTGCACTTAAAGCGTCTAGGTAAGAGTTTTCCGTGGCTCTCACATACACGCTGGAAGCGTTCAGTGTCATTGAATATCACACACAGACACCCACTCATGTCCACCATGTTTGAGAAGCAGTATAGTGGCGCGCTGCGTGTCTTAAGTCAAATACGTGTCATTTTAGGCTTCATTACCTAAAAAGATGAGATATGAACACGGGAGCCGCTTGTCATTAACATCATTATTCGACAAGTGACTTGTTGTGGTCATAGAGTCTCTCTTCACGCTGGTTCATCCATGTTGCAGTGCACCTGCCTAATTAGCGAGAAAGCGCTTACTGCAAATAATATTTCTTTTAAAGTATTTCTTTGTATTATTCTAGGATTTCTTCCTATTGCATTTTGTTGACCCTTGCAGCGAAACTGACTTTTTTATTCTTGATTGAATATCCGAAATAACTTAATTCGTTCTTTAAAACAAACTCGACACCTTATTCAATGTCAAGCAGTACGTGCAAAACCATGCTCAGCGATTCAATTTTTAATGACTGGTTTTCATGCTAAGGGCACTTTACAGAATTTTATTTAGCAATCGGGCTCTGGTTTGTTTCGGTGTTGGAAAAAAATCGACCATGCAAAATGCCCCATGAGGTTTAACGTTGCTGATTCAAGAGCGTGAATGTGATTACGGAATATTCGGAAAGACAGGAGGATAAAATAAGAAAGAAAGCTCAAACAATTAAAGTAAACCTTGCAGTGAGGCCTTAGGTGTCTTTGCCTATTCACTAGCAATTAAGGAAAGTGCTCTCACTTAAACCATTTATATTTTCGCCCACGTTTATATTTCTGTAGAGAGCTTTGTAAAGCAGGCGCATCAAGTATTTCATTTAAGCCGCAGGGTCTGTTTAGTTTTTATTTGGCGATTTTTGGCTCTAGAGAAGTGATTTAATATTTCATCTTCATTGCATTCCTGCTTCTTGCAATCTTCGCTAGTTATACCGCTAAATGTTTACTCAATATCAATTGAAACTGACTGCTTTTACGGAACCTAAACGTTATGTGCCTGTGCTGCTCATTGAGCTGCTTAAGCACTTGCCTTACAGTTGCACTAACATTTATTTATCTTTCGTGGATGCTTGAAGTGGCCATCGTATTCGCATATTTCTCTGACCTCGTAAAAACTTTCCTAAAAGGCTTGATCATAGTCTACTGTGCAGCCGACAGTGCAGGAATGCTTAATTCAATATGTCACAAGCATACTAAAGAAACAATATGCGACCTTTACTGCATTACGAGGTTGCATTTTTGATGCAAGACTGTTTTTATGTGTACGTGTTGAAATTTCACCAAGTGCAACAGATATAGCTTGGTCATAAATTTTCTACAGCACTTCTGCTTTTGGTTGCTGTGATGCACTTTAGTTTATTTCGGAAGTGCGCCGCAATGGAGATGTCGAGAACAGAAATGTCTACGATACCTAACAAACGGATAAGCAGCCAAAGATGCTTTCTAAATACCGAATGTTGCTATAATTATACTGAACAAGCTGCAAGGTTGCAGCTTTGCTCCCTGCCCACGATCAAGTTATCTTTTCATCTACTTTTCTTTCTTCAAATTTACATTACCATTACCTCAATAACTTCCCCTATACTATACTTGGCATAGTGTCTGTTAGATCTCATTATTAAAGCTCTATTCAGGGCACCTAATATTTTGCGGTATTTACAGCACTATTTACTAGCCTACTTTGGTTAGCGTGCTACCAATAAATGAAAAGGTTCCCTAATCACAAGCAGCTTCTATCATTAGAAGTGCGCGTGCGTTGAATTATAAAAAAGATACATGTTTGAAACACTTTCACAAACATTATCATCCGGTTATTCAGGCTTCTAGCGATGCACAATATTTCTCAATAATATCCCTGAAAACGTTCTAACCAAATGAGCACTTCGAATCTTCATAAGCAACGTTTCACCGTCATCGGACGTGGAGGTATCAAAATTTAGTAGGCTGATCTATACGTGTTTAGAACTGTACCAAATTGAAAACACATTTTTGCTCCATAAAGAACGTGCATGCTCGTACGTACTTACTCAGCTCGTCAACCGGTGTGCTGTGGATACTAGAAAAAGAAAATGACAAGCAAAAAAATGTGAGTTTCACATTAGAACCTTTGTGGCTACAGAGCGATGAATTAACAGCGCCTGGTTTCAATAAGGCCCTCCAATAATTGTTCAAATATTTCTGCAAGCTTGTCGCTCTCCTTCTATACTTTTATTTAGTCCATTCACTGGTTTTCTATGTGTAAAGAGTGTTTTATCTTTCCTTCGGCTGACGTCAACCAATAGGATACGGCCAATGCGCATGGAAAGAGATTCGTTGCTTTCTTGAAATTTACCGCTTAATAATAATACCACTTTGCGTGATAAGTATCGGTCTCTTGAAAGTTCAGATGAATGGAGGCTTCTCCGTAATTATGCTGATGGAGTAAAAAAAAATTGGCAGATCCCACGTACAGTGGGAATTGATGATATGCGAAGCACGACTGAGAAGTGTTGATATGCCACTTAAAAATCAACACAACGTTACGAGGTGAAGGTAAATGGTGCCGTACATGCCTTCCGTGTCATGATTCTCATGTTTGGATGCGTCATTTACATTCGTCATCTATTCACGTCACGTGATACCAAATTTAGTACATAAGGAGCTAGCGAAACGGCCGCGAACACGCTATTAGCATGGCATGTTGTCATGTACTTACATGACACGCGTGTAAGATTATCTCTGTTTGCGCCAGTCTAATTTAGTCATTCACTAACGTCACGTAACACCAAATTGGGTATATGTAGAGCTAAGCAAAGCGGTCGTGAGCGCCCATGAAGGGCCCAATATAACTCGAACGCAACGTTGACGCGCGTGAATGCTGGGCACATCGACGCAACGTTAGCAAAACGCGAGCACTCTATGAGAATGATCCTGCAGAGCTGAGCCAACACCAAATGGCAATCAGGCACAATTACAAGTGATATCCCGACAACATCAGGGAGAATATCACGGTGTCTCCTATACCAAGAAACATGCATCCAGAACACAACGTCGGAAGAAGAGTAGCGAGGGCCAGGACTATACTTCGTCAAGTCTCAAACGAGGAACGAGGGGTAGTATTTGGTTGACGCGGCTTCCTACGCCAATGGGAAAGCGTTTGTGGCAGTGGTGGTCGATGGGGCTGGCCATGTCATCAACTCAGCGGCGGTCAAGACGAAAGACCCAATCATTGCGGAACAGGTGGCCATCGCCTTAGCATCAAGATGGATAACATTGAAGTCGTCTACAGTGATTCCATGGCAGCACTACGGGCGTTCGCCAAGGGGACGGTCTCTGAACAAACGCGGAGAATACTGCAAGGCAAGAACATAACGCATCCATCTTCTGAGTTGGTTCCCAGCTCACCTTGGGCAAATCAACGATTCCCCTCCCAATCTCAATGAAGCAGCACACGAGGCGGCGCGAGAACTCTCCAACCGCGCCTCCTCGGGGATGCGTTCCACTGGTGAAGGGGACAACCGGAAAATTCTTACAACATATAACGAGCTCACTAAACATTTCTACCTGTCAAGAAGGATTTTCCCTCCACCTCACAAAAATCTCACCCGGCCCCAAGCACTTACATTAAGGCTTTTGCAAACGCGGATGTACCCTACTTTGAAAATGTTACACATCAAGTACCCTGACCTATACTCAAGTAATCTTTGTCCACATTGTGGGGAAATAGCTTCATTAGAACACATGCTCTAGCAGCGCACCAAATTCGCTCATATATCGAACATCACCTCTGCCAGATGGGAGGCGGCAATCCGCAGCTCATCCTTGGCAGATCAGCTCTGGGCTGTCCACTAAGCCCGCGAGGCGGCTGAGGAGCTTGGAATCTCGGTCCCCACGTGGGAGCTGCCCGCAACACAGTGATCTGTGTTTTGGAGGACCAAATAAAAGTTTATCCAATCCAATCCAATATCGTCTGACGCTAGGCACGATCAGCGTCCGTCGCCACGGCCTGATGCCAACCGTTACCCAGACTACACTGCGTTACCCAGATTACACTGCGTCTACCTTTTTTCGTGATGGAAGGACACTAGACGCGCTGAAACGCGCATGCGTCAAAGCAACGCAGTGTGGCGCGCACCTGCGAGTATATGGCAGGACCAGTGCCTGGCGTGGCAACGCCGGCATGAGGCGACGAAATAAACGCCGGCGAGCACGTGAAACACGTAACGTCGAAATGTATTGACGCCTGGACTGTGGCATGCAGTCATGTTCTCACATTACACGCATCTCATGATTATTATGTTCGCCCCAGTCACATACCTTCGTCCTCCATTGGCGTCACGTAATACCAAATTTTGTATATGTGATGCTAGCGAAACGGCCGCGAGCAAATCATGAGCGTGGCATGTAGTCATGTTGTTAAATGACACGCATGTCATGATTTTGATGTTAGTGTTTGTCGCTTGTGTTTTCCATGCCATCATGGCTTACCGTACCAGTTTTTCAATTTGCTGTGCGAATGAAACCACCGCAAGAGCTTCAGAACCATCAAATGTATATAATGACATTCATGAGATACATCATAATTTTTATGTTTTGACTATTCAAATACATTCTTCATATAGTCATATAATGCCATACCAAGTTTGGTATTGATACCATAATCTAAATTGCCAGAAGAGCTAAAATAAGATATATAAGAGATGGATAGATAGATAGATAGATAGATAGACTCGATAGATAGATAGATAGATAGATAGATAGATAGATAGATAGATAGATAGATAGATGGATAGATAGATCAGAAAAATGGATAGATAGATACGCTCAAAGGTCGCCGAAGTTCACTAAGAAAAAACATTGTATGTTCTGGGTAATTTGAAGCAGTTAAGCTTTCTTATTTCTTGCTCTATTGTTACCACAACTTTTGATGCAGCAATCACCCCTGCATGGTGGTTTAATGTACAGTGCGAGAAAACGTGCTATTACCATGGTACCGGAGTAACACTACCAGCTGTACTTGTGAAGTTTTTCTTTGCAACCTAATTTTTCGCTGCCAGCTGTAGCCACAATTGTTGGAGCCTTGTGCTTCGATCAGCATATCATTTAAGGATAATTGTTTTTCAATTGTAAGGTTCAAGGTCACTGCATGCTAAAGGTATGGCAAGCGGAAAATAATGAGTTGACCACAGCATTACTTCCCTGAAGAAATTGAGCAGAACGACAAATATACCTTTGACAAAGATATTAGACAAAGGTACTTTGGAATCAGAAATGGTGCTGCTGCTTTGTTCGTAGCTTTGCTAGCATAGATAAGAAACCTGTGATGGCTACGTACTCATAAGGAGTTTAATAAATGACCTCGTCCCCCCCCCCCCTGCCCCCACGGCGGAGAAAAGCCTCACTGAAAAGCCTACTGTACTAGCGGAAAGGCTAAGAAGATTGAGTGTGGAATAATTATAGAGGCTTCTTATCTAAACCGCCTAGGCCAATGTAGTGCCTGGAAAGTGTCGTTACTTTCATTTCCTTATTAACTTCTCTTTAATAATGGGCGGTGGCTGATCGCAAAGTCTGTTTTTCCCTCCAAACAACTTGATGAATTTAAGTTCATATCAGTACCCAACAAGAAACGCCATTACCAAACCTCCTTACAGGCTGAATAAAATGGTTGATTACCTTCTTGTCCCTCTTCTTCTGAAAAAGCTAAAGTTAAAAGTTTTTCAAGCTCAATCCACTTATACATTCGGTTTTCAGTCTTTGTCATCTTGCAGTCCATCATGTATTTACCTAAGAATAGATAAGGATATTATATCAAAGCAATAATCATATTATGCTAGCTGCTCAGTTATTGAGCCTAGTGGATCACGAAAGCGAGCCACTATTCAGAGGAGACCGCAATACAAAAAAGGCCTTGTTTTATAAGATGGTTGCCAAGCGGTTTGCAGAACCATTTTCTTTCACTTTTTGTTATCATACATATTAACTTTGGTACTTGTGCGGGAAGCTTCATGGTGGACGTTACTCTTTGTTGCGCCTCTAAACCACAGCAGTGGTTAAACAAACTAATGTCACTCATTTGGTAATACAGGTCTCGTGTAACAAGATAATTTGGTAATGCAGGTATTGCGTAACAACGTTGCAAATAATGATTGAGCCAACTAAAAGTGTGGAACCACACCTTGACTCGGAAGAGCTCATGTGCTTTTTATACGTCATATTCATTATGATTATGTGTGGGGGGAGATTTAGGCCACAATTTTTGCGAAATGTAATAGTTTATTAGGGCACCACTATGCTTGAAGAGATTCTGACGGACCATGATGGCACAGCTTTGTTGCACAATCGTTCTGCTACTTCGAAATTTAGTTTAAGCGCGTAGACGGCAATTTATCGTTGTAACGAGGATATTTTGATGTTTTGATGTGTGGCCAGACGATTTTAAGCTGAGAAAGCTGTAAGCGGTGTTTTCACGAGCCTTCAGTGTCCTAGTTTGAATTCGCAAAATTTATGTTTTTGAAATACGTCATAAAATATTTTACTGATACTATAATTCTACACTGCGCTGGTACACATGCATCAATAGTAAAAAAAAATACACGACTTAATTTTTGACGTTTGCCCCCCTTTTTTTTTTTCACAGAGCCATCTCAAGTGACGACTACATGAAGCTAACACACAATTAGTGCCAAGAAGCACCAAAGCAGCCACTCTTCGTATCATAAATCTAGCGTTTCGAAGTTATTTCCTGTGAGGTGTTTGAACAGTGAAGCCGGTTAGAATATCCGTAATATCTGCTCTGTCAAGCAAAACTCCACAGGTGGGTATGGGCCACAAAAATTGGGCCATTCCCTGCTCTAACTAGTGCAATAAGTGTGAGCAATAAATGAAAAGTCTGTTCGGTGAAGGGAAGCACGCGAGGCACGTTAAATAGACACACACACACACACACACAGACACACACACACACACACAAACACACACACACACACACCACACACACACATATATATATATATATATATATATATATACTATATATATATTGTTAAGACGTTATTGGTGGACCACTCGTGATGAATCACGACAGCGACAGTCAATGCGGGGACCGACTCTCTGCACGAGCTGCTCTTCTTCTTATGAAAAGGGGCGACCCACTAGAAGGCACTCGAGGAGGACGACCCACTGTTCGAAGGCTTTGCC